>MJUT01017088.1:141110-151334 GCA_002080005.1 Gigantidas platifrons | reverse complement strand
TAAAATCTGAAAACTGAAATATCCAGAGTGAGGGAATATTGTAATATAAGCCACTTCATATTGACCAACTACGCCAAAAATATTTTTCAGTTGTTAGCATCCGTCGTTAATTACAGTATGAAAATCATATGATAACTATAATTAATTAATACAATCACTACCAGAGTTATCGTTCCTTTCTCTGGCATGTCAGTATAAGGAACGATAATAGCTCTGGTAATGGGAAACATTAACAAATCAACGTCGGTAACTCACGGTTGATAACAATGTGGGTTACCGACGATGAAATAAACATAATATGCATAAATATCACATATTAAATAAAGCTATCAATTAACAAGTAATTTGTCAATATCGTCAATAATGCATATACAGTAGGAATAACAATAATAAACATTTACATATTGTATACATACTTCCTTTAGTTGAGTGTAATGGTAGGTTGTCACACGAAGAAGAAAACAATATCACTCGAGACGAAGTCGAGGGTGATATTTTTTTCTGTGTGTGGTAATCTACCAAACCACCCTCAACTAAAGGCAGAATGTTTTTATTATGATCATTATTTTCATTCTTAAGCAAATTATTAAGATATAGTATCAATAAATACAATTATATTTCAACATTTTAATAAAAATAACAATAGAACAACAAATTATAACAGGTTTAACAGCTATATCAACGTGCAAGGGTTACTTCGGTCTCAGCAGGTGGTATTGTCGTTGCTATGCATACAATACCATCCGTTGCAAAGAAAGGTGGAGTTTACTAAAATTACTGAAAAATACCAAATGGCTCTAGACCAATGAATTTAATGGATTGGCCAAAACATTTACATGAAGTATAATACACAGTAATATTAATGCATAATGAATAATTATCCATACTTGTCAGGTAAAAAGTAAAATTATTTAAAACAGAACACGTGGTTACTATGTTTTATTTTTATCTAAGCCATATACATACATGTATGGAAGAGTTTTAAAAACTTTAAAACATACGATTCTTCAAGATAATAATTTCTTCACTTATTCGACATGTATTGGCATGGAAAACGAGAATAGAAATACTGTCATATTACATTATCAAAAAAAACTTGACATTTTGCGTTCCATCATTGTGGAATATTCCGAACAAAGAGGATTGTGACATACACAAATCCAGATGAAATGTGTACTTTAAATTGTATTTTACTCATGTTAACTATGTGATACTGCGTATATAACATTATTAAGCTTTCGTGCATTTTTAATGTTTTTGAAGACAAGAGTTTACATAAATGTCTGTAGTTCTTCCTGATGGGTGTTCATTATTAATGTTTTTGATGACTAGAGTTGACCTAGCTGTCTGGAGTTCCTCCTTATGGTGGCTCAATTTTAATGTTTTTGACGACTCGAGTTGACATAGCTATCTGAGGGAAGTTCCTCCTGATGATGGTTCATTTTTAATGTTTTTGATGACTAGAGTTGACATAACTATCTGGAGTTCCTCCTTATGGTGGCTCAATTTTAATGTTTTTGATGACTAGAGTTGACATAGCTATCTGAGGGAAGTTCCTCCTTATGGTCACTCCATTTTAATGTTCTTGACGACAAGAGTTTACATAGCTACCTGAGGGAAGTTCCGCCTGATGATGGTTTATTGTTAATGTTTTAATGACTAGAGTTTACATAGCTATCTTAAATTTTTCCTTGCGATGGTTCATTGTTAATGTTTTTGATGACTAGAGTTGACATAGCTATCTGGAGTTTCTCCTTGCAATGGTTCATTTTTAATGTTTTTGATGACTAGAGTTGACACAGCTATTTGGAGTTCCTCCTCATGATGGTTCATTTTTAATGTTTTTGATGACTAGAGTTGACATAGCTATCTGGAATTCCTGCTTATGATGGTTCATTTTTAATGTTTTTGATGACTAGAGTTGACATAGCTATCTGGAGTTACTCCTTATGATAGTTTATTTTAAAAGTTTTTGATGACTTGATATCAAGATTATATTTCTAATAGGAAGCAAATTGTGTTCATTAATAATTCAGAGTCAAGGATAGGGTTACTTAAAGCAGGTGTTCCTCAGGGCTCAGTGTTGGACCCGTTACTTTTTCTTATATACATCAATGATATTTCTGATCATTTATCTAGCTTGGTAAGACTATTCGCAGACGACACTTCATTGTCCTATTCATCAACTAACCTGCTTCAAATTGAAAGAAAATTAAACTCTGATATGAATATATTAAATACATGGGCTGAGACATGGTTGGTAAAATTTAACCCACAAAAAACAGAATTTGTCATCTTTAGTAATAATAAAAAAAATAGACCAAGTAAACATTCTTTTTAATGGTGAGAATATTAAATAGGTAGAATATCATACTCATTTAGGTGTTTGTCTTTCTAGTAACTGTAAATAGTGCTATCATATTAACAACACATGCCAAAGGGCGACCAAACGAATACACATTTTGCGAAAACTTAAATACTTATTAAGTAGATCCCATTTGAGCAAGATTTATAAAACATATATTTTACCAATATTAGAGCATGGTTGTGAACTATGGGATGACTGTTGTATTCGTGATACTCAAAAATTAGAATGTTTGCAACTTGAAGCAGCAAGGATTGTAACGGGTCTACCTATTTATTCCAGTGCTGAAAGTTTATATTTTGAAACTGGGTGGACAAAATTGGAAGACCGTCGAAAGTCTAGGAAATTAAATTTATTTTATAAAATTGAAAATAATATGACTCCCTCATATTTATCTGACTGTTTGCCAACTACTATTGGAGAAAGAGTAACATATAATCTCCGTAATAATGATGACTATCGCACTCAGAGGTGTCGTCTGCAAACTAGTTCCAAGTCTTTCTTTCCTTCCACTATAAAGTTGTGGAATTCCTTACCTGATAGTGTTAAATCTCTACCCACTTTTTCCAAACATAAAAAAAAGTTCAACCTGTCCAAATTCCGGTGGCTTCATTTTATAATATTGGTGATAGGAAAACTAACATAACACATACTAAGCTAAGACATAGATGTAGTGGCCTTAATGCCGATTTATATAGAGTAAATTTGAAAAATGATCCACATTGTGTATGTGGTCATTTATTCGAGGATGCTATTCATTTTTTTCTTGAATGTCCACTTTATCAATACGATATAACTTCTTTGTTTAAATGTTTTAATAACATTGTTCCCATCTCTATAGAATATATACTCTTTGGATGTAATGAAATTAGTGAAGACTTGAATACTTTATTGTTCAAATCAGTGCATAAATTTATTTGACAAACTTGTAGATTTAATAATTGATAATTCGCAACCGTGATATTATCTCAACACAATTTGCTAGTTTTTACCCCACCCCCTTTTTTTCTGTTAAATAATAAAACAATATTTGATATGTATGCCTAGTTTGACATTATTTTGTTTAATTTACTAATTATAATTGATATAGCCTGTACATTTGCTGTCATTTGATTTGTTTTATTTATGCTATTAATGTATTTGTATGGAGAGGGACTAGTAAGTTGTAAAAACTTGTTCCCAATCCAATTGTATATATATTGACAATAAAATCATTATAAAGTATAAAGATGACTAGAGTTGATATTGCTATCTGGGGTTCCCCTTAATGGAGGTTCATTGGTATTGAATTCAATCTCTATAAGTCGTGGTCTACAAGCCTGTGGATATTCCTTATTCGGAGATGCATGTATTGACGATTTTTGAGTTAAAAGTGCGTTTAGAAATGCCTTGTCGCTTTTTCTTCCTTTGTTGGTGACCTAAAATGTAAAACATAATGTTATACAATATTGACAAAGGAAATAACAAATAAATTAGCTCTAAGAATTCATTATAAACTGACATATTCTGAAATACTCTTGAAATTTATCGTTTTATACGACATTAAAGGAAGAAAACATTTCATGGTCGACAATCCCATCGACCATAGCAAACCTCCAAGCTAAAGACATAATATAAAAAAATGAACATAATGCACATATCGAATGCGTATATATGTATATGCCATCCGTACCACCACCATTATTTCTTAATATATATATTGACAAAAATAAGAATATAAATCAAATATAAATATATATATATTTTGATCATTACAGTATATAATTTCTAAAAATGGTTCGTTTCAACAAATAAACAAACACTCAAATAAAAAAAACCGAGTCCGATCAAAAAAAAAAAATAAATAACATAACAAAATAAAACGAAATAAGGACAAAATTCGACATGTTCAATAACCATCAGATCAGGGTTAGTAAAGTCTCGTTTCTAACTATCTGCTAGGTTTAATCTATTGATGGTGGACCAGTTGACTTGGGAATTGTAAGTAAGAATGAGTATTTAGAATATATGTAATATCAATTAACCAAGAGCATCCAGATGATTGATTAATCTTCACGTAACACCAAATAGTGATATATCAATGCTTATATATGCCAATGGTTTTATTGTCGGATCTGTATTGGGGCCGTCGTGGTCATTATCGTATGGTAGTTGGATTTACAACTACCTGTGCAATCAGTGTTTGTCACCACTAAAGTTTTTAGTTAGAATCTCGCACATGGCGAGGCGTACTCGATACAATTTTATGTGATAAATTGTGTCAATGACTTGAGGCAGGTCGGTGGTTTTCTCCAGATATCAGAAAAGAGCTGGCTGCCACGATATAGCTGAATTATTGTTGAAAGTGACGTTAAACACCACAATCCTAGCTCTGTATCTGTAATAATGAAATGAAACAGACACACATGTACATACTAAATACGATAACCTATAACAAGGTGACTTCGTGTCTTTATTTAGTAAATATATTAAAATCATTAAAGCGATTGCGTGAAGCTATCATACCATTCCTATATTTTAAAAAAAGTATTGTTCATAGTGATGTGTAAAGGTTAAATTATTATTCGTAAGTGATGTGTAAAGGTTAAATTATTATTCGTAAGTGATGTGTAAAGGTTAAATTATTATACGTAAGTAATGTGTAAAGGTTAAATTAGTATACGTAAGTAATGTGTAAAGGTTAAATTATTATTCGTAAGTAATGTGTAAAAGTTAAATTATTATGCGTAAGTGATGTGTAAAGGTTAAATCATTATTCGTAAGTGATGTGTAAAGGTTAACTTATTATACGTAAGTAATGTGTAAAGATTAAATTATTATTCGTAAGTAATGTGTAAAGGTTAAATTATTATTCGTAAGTGATGTGTAAAGGTTAAATTATTATTCGTAAGTGATGTGTAAAGGTTAAATTATAATTCGTAAGTAATGTGTAAAGGTTAAATTATTCTTCATATGTGATGCATAAATTGTTAAATTATTCTTCATAAGTGATGCGTAAAAGATTAAACTATTGTTGATAATGATGTGTAATTGCACTAACTATTGAATGTGAAAGGTGTCAATATTAATGTGCTGATATTATGTATTTGACTGGTATTTGCAGAATAAACTTTGATGAAAACGGTGACGTACGAAAGCCTAGAAGGACCATTAGAAATTGAAGATTCGAAATTCTAGAGTTGAAATTCAGTATATTAATTAAAGGGGCATTAGCTACGATTTTGACCAAAAAAATCATATGTTTTAGAAATTGATAAATAGCTTTAAAATGATGAAATAAAGGTAAATATTTCACATTAAACAGCTTATCGAACCATTTTCCGCCTTTTGAGAACGAAAATTACCATCAATTACTTATTAGCTTGCAAGCAAATAATTTGACCTCGCTTTTTCTGTATGTAATTGACCTTACTAGTGACAGGTAAAAACGAATAATTTGTATTTTGTCGCTTATTAATTGCCAACTTGCATGGTTCTTTGTCCGTAGATAACACCGACTAAAAGCAGATTCACAAAATATAAGAAATAAGTGCATTGTTGTACTGATTTAATGACGATTCGACAAAATCTGTAAACAATATCGATAATTAATAAGATGACGTCCGTTTCTTGATCGATCTCAAAACACGATCAGTTGCAGGTTTTTTCTCCGATGCGCGTACATTTCATAACATTTAGAAGTTACAGAAACACGTTTTATTAAGGCATCAATCATATCTGATAGTTTTTATGGGTAACAAAAATTTACGATTTGGCAGGTAATGCCCCTTTAAGCAATGAAATGAAAGTCATATGATGTTAAATCGAAGCGAGACAACTCTTACAATATTAAAGGGAAGCTACTGATAATCAAAGTAGCCATACATATGCACATTTAAATATTACTTTAGTTAATTGGGACAGTTATGTATAGTTTCTTGTTTCATTATGACTATTGGTATTCTCGGTTCTTCTGTAACTGACTGCAGCTGTTTCGATTATCAAAAAATAAATTCTCATAATAAGAGAAGAATTCCTACATGTTCTATAATATTAAAATAAATTAGGTGTGTATATGTGTAGGGTTAATTTTATTGTGAGTAACTTCCCTTTATTTCGCATGGTTTTAACATCACATTGCTTTCAACCCATTTGTTAATTAGGATACTGAATTTCGAATTTTAAAATTCAGACATTGAATCTCGAATTTCGTATCTTGAATCCCGAATGATCCTTTAACTTTCGTAATACGAAATCTATTAAAATGTGCCCAAAAGTCGCCCATTTAACTTTGAAATACAAAAACGTGTACAATTCGATAACTGAAAGAAAGCGACCAAAACTGCAAACCAGATATGAATACCGCACCATATTCTTATTCTTTCACTTCCGAAGTATGGCTAAAATCAAAATCGTCAGCTCACAGATGTCGCACAAAACTGTATTATGATCTAAGAAATCTATGACATCATTTAATAGAACCAATACCTGCATGTTTATATTTGATTTTAGCAACAATTTAATCAATGACCAAGTGTAGCATTTGATCACAATTCCGGTACAATCATTGGAAAACAAAACATACCACACTATAGGAACAATTCCAAAATAAAATATCAAAATCATAGAAAGAGGCTACATCTATATTCCTAAAACATCAATTCACGACTGGTTACTTTCCAGGCTTGGAGCATTGAAGTCTGTAATCTCGTATGAGTTTTTCCTTTACAGTTCATCAAATTATTAAAATATTCAACAACCAACCACTGAATAAGGAAATAGTTTATACTTAAGGACAGCATGACAAAAAATAGAACAAGTGCGGACATTAATCTATGTCTCGCCTGTTACATGAAAATCATTTGTGTAAAGCTTATGCGATATATAGGTACATGTGGAATTGTTCCCTCCATTATCAACGGCCAATGTCACATGATATATGTTGGAATGCGTGTCCTCAATGATTGATGTTTGGATCAAATATTGTGAACACATGTTGTATGACAATCAGACAAAAAAGTTTGGAGATACCAATTAGGTAATCAGAAGCCATAAATGAAGGACAGACAATACAATGACCAAAAGAAAAACAACAGCAGAAAAGAACAAACTACAGAACACTATACAGATTACTAAAGATTGTGCAACACTACGCCCAGTGAAATCCGGTGGTTAACACAGGTGCTCCTGAAGATGAGCTGTTCCTGTTCAACAAGTGGCACCCATCGTGTTACTCTTGTTTCTTGCCACAATCAACAAAAACTTGACTAAGTTAAGATCAGGTTATAAATGCCTGGCTGACATGTATCCATCATGGTCGATATGTGGACCAAATGATACGTGGTATGGCAATGTAAAAACTGGCTTAGTCACCAATATCTTGCGTAGCTTCATTAGTCTAATCCACATTCAGATTACAAATATTAACAAGACATGTCAACTTCATCAATCGAATCCACATTTAGATTAAAGCTTTTTACATACCAGTTTCTATTCATCGATTTAATCCACTTCTCAACTAAAGCTATTAAGATACCAGTTTCTATTCATCGATTTAATCCACTTCTCAATTAAAGGTTTTAACATTCTATTTATTGATGTAATCCACTTCTCAATAAAAGCTATTAACATACCATATTATCTTCATCAATTGCATCACTAAGTGTTTCCCTCACTAGGTCAATAACTTTTGCTGTACTCACTGGACCAGTACTGTATCGATTATGCTTGCATCCTATTCAATTCAAACGAAATTATTAATATTACAGGACTGTAAAAACCAGATCGTCAGTAGAGCCTCAATCGCTCACCTACCTCCACCAAATAGTGAACTCCTTCAACAAGTTGTAGATTTTGTCAGAGGGTTCACTATTGCCATAATCATGGCTAAATCTGTTAAGTATGATAAATATCAGTATTAAGGTATTCTAACATACTACACTACAAAGTGACTAAACAATTGTGCAATTTTAAAATGAAAAGTAGAGAAATAATATTTTAGTGGTAATTCTAAACATCCAAGGTAATTTGTGAGAGTTTTTAGATACATGTAGACGGTTATACAAGAATGCTTTCAGATGAAGCCATACATTATACATCAATCAGCTTATTGCTATAAAGCAAGAACTCAAATCAGCCTATTCAAACATTACATGTAAAGATTTTTGCCATCTGATTTTTTAATTTTAGTTGCAACCACTATGGACTAAGAATGACCATATCATATATGATTTTCAATTGGGACCATCAAACTATTCCAGATAAGTTTTCTTTAGTTTGACACAGTGACTGCAGAAGAAAGATTTCTAACTGATTTTTGTCAATTCTGGTATAATTTGCATAACTGTAAAAAAATAATCAGCAAAAGTACAAAGCTTACAGACAAAACTGGCATATATGTGAACGGAATCATTATCATTTCATACAATTCAAAATGGAGCTCTTTTTAGCTACGGTGGTCAACTTGAATAAAGTACGAGACTGTTTCAAATATTTCTTAAAGGGGAAGGGACTATCCATGCTAAAAATATGGAAAGCTAACGAAGACGGACGACGGATGCTAACTGATGGAGAAAGATTCAACGGACTTTGTCAAGTTGATCGAAAACCTGACTGCTTAATTCAATCCATTGGTTCGGAATTACTGTTAATGTTGTGCTGCATATGCAACACACTATGTATGTATTATGGTTTCTGTGAATCTAAGTACAATAAATCGTGTCCCTGTTTGACCATTCGGGTGTCATTGGATTGCATTGATTGATTGATTTATTGCAGGTTGCTTAGCGTCCAGCGGCAAATATTCCATGCATATTCAGAACAAAAACAAGTTTCAGAATATATACAAAATAATATATCTAAAATTGCGGTAGTGATGGGGCAATCAAGGCAGCCACTTTAGCATGCTACTGGAAAACAATAGAGATCTTTGCAGGATGAAAAGCTTAGACTGTTATAGAGGCTACAATGTCCCCTCTTTCCTTTTTTCGATATCTACAAAAGATCTCTTTAACGAGTAGGCAGCATGGTATTCACCACACATGTTGCACAGAATGGTCCACAGTCACCCTTTGCGTACTCAAGCCCTTTGGTTTTATTGTTCCTAAAGACCTTTACATTATTTGGCTTGCAAATATTTTGGCTTTGAGTGCACCTGATGAAGGTTATTCTAGAAACGCGTCGTGCACACCAAATTTGATATCTTTGTTATTATATTTATATATATATATAAATTACAGAAAAGTTGTCGACATTTTCACGCTATTCCACACCATATATGCTTATAACACATATAACAAAAAAATAACTGTCCCATCATGGGTCAAAGATGCTTAGCTATTCGAATTATTTTCGAAAACATGATATCCAGTGATACTCTTTTGTTACAGGTTATCTGAATAATAGGTAAAACATAGTTTTGATGAAAATGATTATGTAATCTTGGATCCTCCCACCATCCAAGACCGAGGAATAGTTCTTTTAAAGAGTAGTGTTATTTCGTGATTATGGTTGGAACCAGTCATACACGGTTTGCCTTTTTATTCACATGCTGGCATAATTCCCAAAATATGTTGAAATTGTCTAATCAGAATAACATTATATAATAAAATAGATCCTATGGAAGCTAATGAATATCATTGTCATTGAAAATCCCACTTTACACTTATAATGGGATTTAAGTGTATGAACGGGACCTTACTTGGACTTTATTTCACAGATGTTCACCCCTAAAGGAAAATAAAAGGTGCATATTCGTGTAGGTTTAACCAAAATATGGGTATTAAAATATGACTAAGATACTAGTAAGTGAAATTTAAAATTGTGCAAGTGATTAAAAGAGCATATTATTAAAAACAAAGTTCTTAATCATACTCTAATAA
>MJUT01017088.1:48436-83105 GCA_002080005.1 Gigantidas platifrons | reverse complement strand
TTTTTAACTCTTTAATTGCATCTTTTATTTCTGTTTCACTAATTATTCCATTCAATATTTCATCACAAATTGGGTTACAAGGTTCTCATCATGTTCGTCATTATCATTATACTCATTCAGGTTTTTGAAAAAAATCATAGAAAGTGTTTAAGTCTATCTGTGGAGTTTCGTTGTTTTTATTTGTAAATTTCTTAAGTGTATTCCAAAATTCTTGTGTGTTTGATTTGGATAGTGATCTCAACTTATTTGCACAATTTTCTTTATATTTGTTATAGTTAGTGTTTAAAACTTTACGGTAATCTTTTGCTGTTTTATTAAGATTGAGCTTGTTTTCATCTGTTTTTTTGTTTATAGTATTCATTTTTGGCTTTATGAAATTCATCTCGCTTATTTTTACAATCTCCAAAAAATCTGGGTTTATTATTGTCTCGCGAAGAGACACGTTTTTGTCCAGATCTAAATATAGAGGAAGCGCTATTTAAAAGTACACCGGAGAGTTCATTCAGTAGATTGTTTATTTGTTGTGGTGTAACTGTGTCAATGTCAAGGTTGTCTAACTCGTGGCTTATTTCATTCAGTTTTCCGTCATTGTCCTCAGCTAAGACTTGTGTGTATTCATGTGCTTTATCTGATTTCCATTTTATACGTGTGTTTGAACCTTGTTTAATATTTTGTGAATTTGGATTATGAGTTGACGCATGTAATGAGAAATGTATTTGATTGTGTGCATCTGAAAACATTGGATTGAAATCTACAACTTCAAAATCTGTGACATATTGAAATAAATTTGGAGACAAAATAAGGTAATCGATTAAGCTAGCGTCTTTAAAATAAGGTAATCGATTAAGCTAGCATCTTAACAAGTGTTTTACCAATATATTTATCTTTAAAAATTCTACCATTTGCAATACAAAGCGAACATCTTTTACACAATTCAATTAGTCTTTGACCATATTTATTAATACGAGTTTTATCTTGAGTGAACCTTTCAACAGAAACACCAATATTTACAATATTATCATACGATACCATACCTTGATTTACAATTTCAGTTACATAACTAATATCAAGAATATCATACAATGCATCATCAATAACAGTAATATCACTTAATTTACCACACCTTGAATTAAAATCACCAATTAGGGCTATGTTTTTGTTATTTTGTGAAAACAAAGCTAATTCATCTTCTATTTCTACAAATGCATCTTCAGGAGAGTATTTAGAATTTTCTGGTGGTATATAAATGCAACCAAAAAGAATTTTTGAATCTACTGATGCTTTACTCAAAACATTTACTGATATATATATATGTAATACATTTCTCTGACGTCACACTATTGTTCGAACAGTGGATTATTTTTAAGAATCTACAGTTAATTCTTTTTTTCTTGAATATACAATTTTAGGCTTAAAAACGTGTTTTACTTATTTTGGGACTTTCGTGTCTCGAACCACTGCCGGGCTTTTTAAGGTCTACTTTGACTTTCAAAACTTCCATCTTACCACTCGGCTAAGTTAACCACATTAATAAATTCTATAATTAGTATATTTAACTCTTGATAGTAAGCTTTGTTTAAAGAATATCAACAATTTGCTTAAAAAAAGCCATTGATCAATATATACAAGACACGATACAAGTATTTGAGTTCTGACATAATTTATGTTCAGAACTGACGAGTGCTTAATTATATGTTTAATATTTGAACATTATCGTTACATCTCATATTGTGGCGTTGTATGCGTTGAATCGAAGCTCTTTTAAAATATTTATATCGGCATTTTTCTAAAATGAGACGTTAATTATGTTGTTTTTCCTTCACAAAGCCCATATTAAATAGCAAATACAAACAAACAATGTGAATAATATAGATTTTCCTATTTCTATTAACGATTGTGTTTCTTCTATAGTAACTAAATACAATATAGTAAATGCTACTTCTATTATAAAAAAAAACAACATTTATTTAAATTTTTAGAAAAAACTGAATGTTGTTTTAAAGTTTACATTCCACAAAACGAACCCATTAACCGTCTCTATTGGTGTAATGACTAGCGTGTTCGCCTCAAGTGCGGTGAATCGTGGGTTCGAGCATCGGTCGGGTGAAACCAATGATTAAAAAACGTATTTACTTTTTCTTCGCTAAATATGCAGCTTTAATGAGTAAGAAAAAAGACTACTGGTTTCGGAATCCGGATAATGTGTCCAAGTGGAGCAACATGTGTACCGGCACCGTAGCATTAGTGAACTAGCACTATAAAAATCCAATGAAGCGTGTTGGTTTAGTACAAATCAGTCATAAACATCATTATCGTCATTTCATTGAGGGGCCGTCGTTGTCGTATTGTAGTTGGATTTACAAATACCTAAGCAATCAGTTCGAATTCCACCCAGGCGGGTGTACTCGATACAACATTATGTGATAAAATTAGTCAGTGACTTGCGGCAGGGGGATGTTTTTCTCCGGTTTCATCCGCCAATAAAACTAACCGCCGCGATATAACTGAAACATTGTTGAAAGTGGCGTTAAGCAATATAACCCTAACACTCATTTCATTGAATGTAACTGATACTCGTCATGATATACCTGTAAAATTTCCAATTTGGCGTTAAACAACAATTACTCACTCATTTTCTACAGGAATCACCTGTTTAGAAATATATTATGGGTTATTTAAAATTATCAAACTTTAAATCGATTCAATCCCTCATCAACACACACATACAATAGATATAATAATTAACTGATCTTTTTTTTTATTTATATATAATATATAATAAGTATTTAATATTATATATAATTATTTACTATATAATTGTGAGAAAATGCAATTAATAGACGGGGTGTGCCAGAAGCACCGTCCCTTGGTGTTTTTAGCAGGTTTACTGCTTGTTAAGGAATATGCAACATATGTAAAGTTTCACACTGGATGTGAGATACAGGGAACAAACCAGAACATGATCCACTAAATAATTATATTTATATCTTTAGAAATATAAAAACCCCATACTATGTCCTTTTTCTTTTGTGTGTATGTCTAATTTATCAATCATGAATGTTTGTATTGTCAGGGGCTGCTCTGGCTCCAAAAATGTTGGAGCCAGAAAAATCGCAAGGGGCCAAATTCTGTCGCCAGTTTCAAAAAGTTAATGATGCCTCATTTGGGCCCTATTAATGTAGGTCCTTTCACAGGGGACCCATTTTATATCATCTGTAAAGTGCACGTCTACTAAACAATGCACCGTGCTCTTCAATGTTTTCATGACGAAATGGACTTTCTAGAAACTACTTTACTTTACTTTACTTTACTGATAAATATTGCATGGTGTTGTGCAAATATCTTTTTCAATGGCATATGATATATCTTGTGCATGTTTGAGTTAATAATCTTTTACAATGGCATATGATATATCTTGTGCATGTTTGAGTTAAGGCGTGGATGATTGTTGTTTAAAGTACAAAACTATAATAGCAAATTCTTACTAATTATCCTTTTAAGCTATTTAAATATTTACATTGTCATCATAGTAATTACCGGTATTCCATATGTATATTTCTATTATAAGTATTATTGATGTCTTGCTAATTACATGTCCTTAGTAAGTGTAGCTTAACTCCATAAGATCAATTTTGAAGCTGTGGCTGTCCAAGAACAAGGTACTATGGTAGTTTCTGTAGTACACTTTTATTGTGCTAGCTAAATATCAAACTCAATACGTCGCTCTACTTGAATACATTATCTTCACACCGAACCATTCTGTTTCTTCTTATGGCTTGGTTCTTAGTAAGGAAGCAGGACATACCAAATTCAGTCTTTGATTTGACAAGATCAGGGATGAAACCCACTCTCATCTGCAATTGGGACAAAGACCCCAGTTTCAAGATTATAATTAGCAACATGTCATGGCTAGATATAGTCAGTAATTGCATATTTACCAAAGTAAATGCATGGTACTCTATTACAGGAAAAACGAAACACTTGACAATTAGCTTATTATGATAGAAAAAGCTGGACGTCTGTTAGGCGCTTATTCCGAAACTCTTTCACGCAGAAAATTTAACGTATGTCCCGAGTTCTTTTAATCATGTTTAATTTTGAATCTCGAAGACATCTGCACTACATTTATTACATGTGTATACTCACACACTAATATAAAAAAGTAAATATTGTGTGTTGTCATTCGTGTGATTATTATAAATAAACTGGTAGTAATTTCAGGAAACACACAACTGCATCGGTGGTGTAATAGTTAGCGTGCTCTCCGTGAGTGTGGTAGGTTGTGGGTTCGAGCCCCGGTGTGGGTCAAACAAAAGACTATAAAATTTGGTATTGGTTGCTTCTCCGCTAATAGACACGCAGAATTAAAGAGAAAGAGCAAAGACTGGTTGGCTCGGAATCAGAATAATAAGTCCCAGTGGAGCGACAGATATACCCGCAGACTGTTGTCTCAGTGAGCTAGCAGAAAAAAAATCCAGCTCAGCATGCTGGTCTAGAACAAAGCGGACCTCATTATCATCTCATTGAAAATTAACTTCTTCTCGCCATAATATAACTGAAGAATTGCTGAATTGGCGTTAAGCAACAACACTCACTCACTCACTCACTCACTCACTCAGAAAACACAGTTTAAATGGGAGTATTTTTTTGTTTTCGTTAAAAAAAGAAAGAAAGCCCGAAAAAGAACTTGAAACATATACATTGTAATTTTTCAAAATCAAATAAAATGTAGTTTGTGGGAGACAGCCCCTTCAAAGCAATGTCATATTCAGAAAACAATCGGTGATATCCTGTAATTATTATATATATTACAGGATATTTTAATATTCCTGTGAATAAATTGAAAGCAAGTTTTCGGTTTAAGAGCCTTTTTCAGGATTAGAACCTAACAAACTTCGTTGTCCAAGATACTCGTATGATTGCTTTTGTGATTAACAGCTTTAAGACGGTGGTAAGATCGCTATTATAAGATGTCTGACTCTATTGAGAAACATGATATTACCCAGGGTTTTAAATTGTTGGTTTTCAAAGTTTCAATTGATCGATATTTTGTTATTTTCTAAAAATTGTATATTTTTCTAGTGTTCGTTTGGATTTCAAGATTGTGATTATTTCTATTGCTTTCTGTCAATGGTATTATGCATTTACCGTTAATTGTATTGGAATGGCGGTTAATGTCGATGACAAAAATATATGATGTGAGAAAAATACATAATGATCTAAGAAGAGTTTGAAGATACCAAAGGGGTAATCAGAATCCATAAATCGAAGAAGGACAGACAACACAATGACCAAAAGGTAAAAGGACAAATGGACAAAAACTATCTATATAACACTACACAGAAAACTAATGATCTAATCTTACAACCGGGGTAAACTCAAGTGATCCGGAAGGTTATGTATTTCCTGTTCCACTAGTGGTACCCATCATGCTACTGTTGTTACAAACCCGGTGATTGGTCGTAAATGAGGAAAGAATCGGAAGTTCTGACGACAAGTGGAACATATCCGTGATCATATTCCGCAACGGTTAAGCAAGTCATGGCCGTAAAATGTTTGGAAGTGATGAATTCAACTTAACCAATAGGAACATTGATTCAGTAGCTTTCTTGTTAGCAGCAAAACTCCATCAAGGAATTCCTGATAGGAGCCACAGGAATATCGGATCAACTGAGAGATATATACTTCATATACGTGTGTTTCTGGAATGTTGCATAATGTATGCATTCTATTGAAATACGGGATTTTAACCATTCAATAGAATCCACCGGCACCAGTTAACAAACTTTGTATCATATATTTTTGCTCTTAATTTATAAAGAGTAAATGTATTGATAAAATTTGCTCACGCCATGATATAACTGAAATACTGCTAAAGTTGGCATCAAGCAATAATTAATCAACAAATCAATCAATTAATTTATAAAATTAGACTATAACCAACAAGGACAAAATTAACAAAAATAATACAAATTGATTTTAATAATACTGTTTTGTTTTCTCTCACTAGTTTAGCCCACCACTTTATATTGCAGTGCCTGTACTAAGCCAGGAAAGTGAGGTGGTTATGCAGTTGTGTGTTTGCGGTATCGATTTTGCCTCTTTGTATGATTTTGATAATTGATTGAGGGATTGTTCCGACAGTCTGGTATTTTATTGTTCTTCATTTTATTAGACATTAACAATCATGTTTTACAATCATACGTCTCTAATACAGTACATACAATCAATACACACTTAGATTTAAAATTTCATAATTTCTTCCATGGTGTATGTTTTAATATCAACCGTTTAATATTTTAATTTTAATTGGAAAACTTCGACTACCAGAACAATCTCAGTGTGTGCTTTGAAATAAAAGAATCGATTTTGTTAGATGGCAAGACTATTGTTTTTGGTACTATACATTTGTTTTCTAAACAGTTACCTGCGGTTTAAAACCTGCTTATAATTTCAAGAGCTTTGAGAACCTATTCACCATTACGCAAGTGTTTATGACATACAAATAACATTCAGTATGATTAATGGTTATCCAACGAGTCATTTCATTTCAAAATTTAAGAAATAGCATTGACGTTACCCTTAGTTTTAATATCGTTGAATGAACATGAATTAACGTTGGAAACGAGAACACAATGAACCACGTGAGAAGTAAAAAATATTAGATCATAAGAGTAAAATAGTTACTCAAGGCTTGAGAGCATATCTTTGGTTTATTTTTATTTGAAAGCTTGTTTGTATTGATTGGTAGATGCTTAACATCTAGTGATATGACACATATATACATGATACCAAATAGCAATATTATACAAGAAAAGCTTACCAAAAGTGTAATCAGAAAATAGGTGAGAGACAGACAATACAATGTCCAAAAGAAAAAGGACGACCAATGAACAAAGGTGTTTTGGAGCAAAATCAAAACAAACAAATAAAAATACAAAAACAAACAATCAACAAACATCAACAAAAACGAAAGAAACAAAAACAAAACAAAGGGTAGTCAAAATCGGTTAAAAACACATCTGACACCAAATAGTATTCTATATATGAACAGTTTGAAGATAATACAGGTGTAATCAGAAGCCGTAAATTGAAGAAGGACAGAGAATGCACTGGCCAAAAGAAAATAACACACAATGATGTCACTGCAGAGTTCGTGCTTCGCAAACTTTAGTTTTATGTGTATGGCTTAGTAGATCATTGTTTGATCTTGTTCTTTTGGCCATTGTATGGTCTATCCGTCGTTTTTACAGCTCCTGATTACCCATCTTAAGACTGAGCAACGAGAACCAGACTAAACACCATATATGAACTCCTGGAGGATGAACAGTCAATTCGCGATCAGTGGAACAAGTCGTGCTGCTGTTAAACGACACGAACATCAACTGATATGAGAATCGTGTTGGACACTAGTATTCATAAATAAATACAAATACCATAATAAAACATGAACCATCTACCAAACAAATTGTAGTAAACGAAGCCAACACCATTCCCTCCTCCCAAAAAAAAAATAGTTGCGGATAGCATTACATGGAACTTAACAAGAAATAAACTGAACCGCAATTCATTTAAAGAGAGTTGTAAGCAACTTGAAGCTCTCTACCAATATTTTACAGATTAATGCATTACTGTCAAATTGAAAGTTATCTTTAAATGAGGTATAACGCATATTTCATAGCGTGCTCTGCTGAAGTGCGGTAGATATAGGGTAAAATCAGAGACTTTGAAATTAGGTTTTGCTTCCTCTCCACTTAGCTAGCATCGCTTAGGAGTATGATCACAGATTGACTGGCTCTGGATCAGAATAATATATTCGAGTGCAGCAACATGTGTAACCGCAAACTGTAGTTTCAGTGAGTTGGTGCTATAGACATTTGACTAAGCGAGTGGTCTCGCACAAAAAACATTGGGGGAGCTAGGCCAAATTTGGCTATCCTGTGTAATGCCTTAGGTTGTCTTGCTCTCAAACACTCTTACATTATAAACCTGATTTCGCCCCGTTTTTAGTGAGGTTCGTGTTACTCGATCTTTAGTTTTCAGTGTAATGTTTTGTAGATCGTTGATTGTCCGTTTGTCTTTTTACTTTTGGCCATTGTATTGTCTGTCCTTCTTCGATTTATGGCTTCTGGTTGCCCCTTTTATATTTGCAAACGTTTTTAATTCCCACAACACTCCGCACCCACTCAATTATATAATTACATTTTTCCTAAATTAATTACAACTATTTTTAAATGATTTTGAATTATCTGTAATTAAAACGTATACATTTAATTGAATGTACACGACGCATTTCTTTAATAACCTCCATCAGGTACGCTCATAGTCAAAACATTGGAAAACTAAATAAGGTATAATTGTTTTAGAAAATAAACTGAAGGGTATTAGCAGGTTATTCAAATTCGGCTAAGGTTATCGATGCCCGAGAGGGATTGTCATTGGTTTTAATAAATCATAGTGTTCAGGAACCGTAGATTTCATATATAAATAAACCTAATAAAATCATTGCTAGAATAAAAACGTAGATATCAAATTTAGTGCGCCCGACGTGTTTCTGGAATGACCGTCATCAGGTACCCTCAAAATCGAAAGATTGGAAAGCCAAATAAAATAAAGATTTGGGAGCAATTTTACCAAAGAGCATAAACAGGATAGCCAAAATCGGCTAAGGTCACCTATGCCTGAGGAAGGAGAATCTTAGCTTTATTGATAATTACATTATTTAGGAACTGTAAATTTCAGTAATAAAAATATCTAATAAACCATGTGGGTGCCGAAGCATCGACTACTGGGCGGATGATACCCTCAAGGACTAATAGTCCACCATCAGGGGTATTGACCCAGTGATAGTAATAAAAGCGAAGATATCAAATTTAGTGCACACGGCGCGTTTGTGGAATAACCTTCATTAACCCAACAGGATAGCCAAAAACCGGCTAAGGCAACCTATGTAGTGTGGAGGGGGAACCTTACCTTTATTAATAATTACATTATTTAGAGACTGTAAATTTCAGTAATAAATATATTTAAACACGAGTAAAAGATATTTGATGCACACAATTCATTTGTTATGAAGTACAAAAACTTATGCTTTTTCAAAATAAATTAGAAAAAACGTGTATGTAAATGATGACATTTATTGTTGCGTGGTCTAAATTTAAGAGAATCTAACCTTTCTATAATTTACCGAACACCGAGCAAAAAATTAATTACGAAAAGTTTGAAGAAAAATTAAATGAAATTAACTGGAATGAAAAACTTGACCAATTGAATGACGTTGATGAAATGTGCGAAAAATTTACAAAGTGTTTCCTAAAATTAGCACAGGAATGTATCCCGACAAAAATAATAACTATTCGGAATAATGATAGGCCGTGGTTTAACAACGAAATACGAAAATAAATTCGCATAAGGGACCGATTTAGAAAAACTGTCTTGAAATTTCACAGAGAAAGGGATATTAAACTATATAAAAAACAGAGAAATAAAGTAAATAACATGAAAAAAGTTGCTAAAGAAAATTTTGAAAATAATATAGACCACATTCTTTTAGAAAACTCGTCCAATCCAAAGACATACTGGAAAATTATGAAAATTCTTATCAAATCAAATAAGGGAAGCAACTGTATTAGCAACTCCTCTTAGAAACTCTATAAATGATGAAAACTTCGACGATATTGTGTATGGAGATGAAGACAAGTGTGATTTATTAAATAAATACTCTAGCCTTGTATCGAAGTTGGAGGAGGAGAACGTGCCTCTTCCAGACTTTGATATAAAAACCAATAATGTATTAAAGGAGATTTGTGTAACCAAAAAAAAAATTGAAGATATTTTAAAAATTATTGATCCATACAAAGCTTCTGGACCCGACAAAATTAGTCACAAAATGTTAAAAATTTCCCCTGAAAAGATAGCCATCCCACTACAAATTATGTTTAACAAATCTCTCCATCAATGTAAATATCCCTCTAGTTGGAAAAATGCACATGTCACAGCGATTTTTAAAAAAAGGTGATACTTCTTTACCTTCTAATTACCGCCCAATATCATTGATTAGCTGTGTCGGAAAAGTAATGGAAAGGATTATATACAAACACGTATACAACCATTTAATGCAAAACAAGCTTATCTACCAGTACCAATCTGGTTTTTTGCCTAAGCATTCCTCAGTCCACCAATTAATAGAACTATATAATACTATCTTATACTCTCTTGAAAAAAAAGAACTTTGTTGCTTCGTTTTCTGTGATTTCTCAAAGGCTTTCGATAAAGTTTGGCACAAAGGTTTGATACATAAAATGAATTGCTATGGAATAAAAGGGAATTTACTAAAATGGTTTGAAAATTATTTATATTGTAGACACCAAAAAGTAGTAAACAGAGATTCGTCGTCCTCATATGTGTCTGTGTCTGCTGGGATCCCCCAAGGGTATGTTCTTGGCCCTCTGTTATTTCTGGTTTACATCAATGATATTGGTGATAAGCTTCTTTCCTTAAGCCGTTTGTTTGCTGATGACACTTCCCTTGGCTATGCAAGCCAAGATGAAGATCAAATAAAATATGTCATAAATCATGATCTACATGAACTTGGTGACTGGTCAAAGAGATGGTTGATGTCTTTCAACCCAGACAAAACTGAAATCATGCTTTTTAAAAATGTAGAAAACTCAACAAATTTTTATTTTTATTTTGATGGAAAATTAATTCCACTTACATCAGATCATAAACATTTGGGGATAACATTTAGCGAGGAAGCAAAATGGAATAAACATATAGAAAATTTAATAAAAAGGGTCTCTAAACACATATATGTTTTGCGTAAACTAAAATATAAATTAAATAGACAAAATTTAGAGAAATTATACTTAATTTACATTCGACCAATATTTGAGTATGCATGTGAGGTCTGGGACAACTGTGATGTCTCTAATTCGAGTAAATTGGAGAGACTACAGTTGGAGGCAGCTATAATTATCACCGGACTTCCAATCTTTACCAACACAGAATATATATATAGAGAAACTGGCTGGGAGAGATTGGCAGAAAGAAGAACTAGGAGAAAGCTCCAATTATTATATAATATCCAAAACGGTAGCACACCCTCTTATTTACTCGATCTTATTCCCCCAACAATCCAAAGTACAACTATTTATCCCCTTCGAAATGGCAACGACATTATTGTTCCATTCTGTAGACTATCTTTAACTAGAGATTCTTTTGTCCCAGCTACAGTAAGGGAATGGAATAGACTTAATCTTACAGTACGTAATCTTGACACATTACCTAAATTTAAAAAGGCAATCCGCAGTTCAATCGCAGTGCCAATTCCGAGACACTATTCTTATGGTCCTAGAAAACAAAATATAATTCTAACACAGCTTCGTTGCAATGCATCCTTCTTGAATTACGATTTATGTAAAGTTAATATTTTATCAAATGCTTCCTGTAACTGTGGCGCACCATGTGAAAATTCTCACCATTTCTTTTTTGATTGTGAAAAATATACAGATAATAGGGAAATATTATTTAATAGTCTTAACTGACTACCTTCTAACATTAATATTGATGTAAATCTACTGACAAAAGGAAGTGATCTCCTAACATATCAAGAAAATACAACTATTGTTAAACATGCTATTAAATATATTAAAGACTCCAAAATATCTACAATTGTCTAAATGATCTAAAGAACCAACACACATCTCCAAAAGTATTTATTCTCTTTTCTTTGTTTTCTTTTTTTTTATCGTATATTGTCTAGACCTATGTTTTTGTATATAATCATTGTTTGTTTATTTAACTCTATGCTATTATATATATATATTATATCCTTTCATTGCGCATGCTAATCCATATTGTAAATTATTGTATTCGGGAGAAGACTTCATAAGTTGGAAAAACTTGTGTCCGATCCCTATTTGTTATATTTAGCAAGTAAAAATATGTTTAAGCTAAACTAAACTACAAATTCAATTGAAAAGCGCATCAAATACTGGTAATTCAAGAAGGTGTGTAAATTTTTTAAAACTCTTTTCTCTTCATTTACGGATCAGTGCATTAATTTTAGAATTCAATTAAAGCTATATATTTAATCATTTATTGCGATCATCAATTACATAAGGGTAATAACAAAATTACCGAACACCGAGCAATCTTATAAAGGGAAAGTCAAAACTCATAAATCAATAAACAGACAAAATCAGTCAACAACCGAAAACTGGGAAAACCACAATGGCCCTGACTTGGTACAGGCATTTCTAAAGAAATGGTGGATTGAATCAGATATTACGGCGCCAAGCCTCTCGCTTTCATTACGGTTCAAAGCTTTCGGTTGTCACTATAAGATAAGATAAGATAAGATAAGAAAACTGTATTTCAATTCGGTTTTTGTATAACAATAAACACAAGCTCTCATGAGCTTTTTACCGAATATAAAGAAAACTATAACATCATTTATAACAATATTGGAACAAAATAGTTTATATGATTCCGATTAAGGTATCATTTGAATTATTGCACTATAGTAATATTTATTTTAATGCGAGCATTAGATAACTAACGCAAGCAATACATATTTGATGCCTACAATAATCCTTTTGTTTGCGAGGTACACAATAAGTATAGTTCTTTTCTAATAAATGACAGAGAGGTGTAAATAAACAAAGAAAGGTCCATATATTTGAAGAGTGTGTAATTGTTTTCGTTTCTGTAAATTCGGCGTTCCATCAAAAACACAGGATCTCTGATATACTTCATATGCATGGCCTGCTCTAATATTGACACATAAACGGACAAATAGAAATCATATCTGTTGAATAAACTGGGGCTTAGTTATAAAGTTATAAATAAACGTTAGAGAAAACTGATGGAACAATCGCGAATGGACAATTCAGAGATATTGGGTACACATGACAAATAACCAAGACAAACAAACAAAACAAAAGCAGTACAGAAGACTAAAAAGATGAATAAAATGGAACCCACAAAAAACCCGGAAAGAACCCATGCGTTCGATAAAGGTAAGTAGCTCCTGCTTCCGGTAAGCCACCCGCCATGTTACTCATAAAATCAAGATGTGTTGGACACCTTTACATGCAAACAAATACTAACAAGATAAATAAGACATGCGCCGTTCTACAAATAACTGGAGGTAAAGACGAACCGAACATAGTTTATATGCGGAAGTCGTACTGAACATCAACAAACAGAACTAAGAACGTGAAAACATGCTATAGGACAAAATTAACAACACGAATCCCACTACTTAAGAAGAGTTTGAAGGTACCAAAGGGGCAGTAAGAATCCGTATATCGAAGAAGAACAGACAACACAATGGCCAAAGAAAAAGTACAAAAGGACAAGATCTACAAAACATACATATAAAACTAACGATCGAGTAACACTAACCCCACTAAAAACCGGGGGTAAACGCAGCTGCTCCGAAAGGGTATGCAGTTCCTGTTCCACTAGTGTCAGCCGTCGTGTTAATCTAGTTACAAACGTGGCAATAAGTCATGAATGTAAGACTGGAGGCGAACTCAAGAGATAAACCCCTGTGCCCGGTTGTTCAACTTGTAGTTACATTTTAACCGATGGTAAAAAATGATAACATATGGTTAAAATTTAACCAAAGCACGCAATGCGTTGTTCAACTTATGGTTAAATTTAACTACTGGTTAAAGCATGGTTAAACTGATTAATATTTAACCACGGTATAGGGGCTTCGTTAAAATATTTAACCTTTGGTTATCAAAAATCAATATCGAAGAAAAGTCTAAGTCAATCAAAAAATACGCTTTTCGTACAATTATGTTGGAAAAACAAAATTATAAAACTTCAAAAATAGCATGAGGTACATCTATGACATCATGGACATTCCTCATCAATTGGCGAAATTTGATAAATTACATATGAGACACCAACCATTCATTTCATACTGAAAAGGGGCTGATATTTTTTCATAATTGTTATTCATGAAAAGTTGTTGCATGTTAATTAAAATAAAACGAAATTCACTCATTAAAATCAGAGAGAGAAACATACCTTTGACATACATGTGTATGCATGGATCCAATTTTAATGAGATGTTGGAAACTAAAGAAAGTATTCTTATGCTAACTTACATAATGAAAATTAACAGTTCTTGAAATTGTAAGACAATAAGAAGACTTAATTAAAAGTAGTTTAATGAGTTATAAGAAGTTATCGCCACATAAATAACACACATTTAGTGTATTACGATGCATTAAACACGTCTTATTAACATTGCTTTGAATGTTATTAAGCAACTAAGACGAGATCCATAGACGCTTCCGTACATCTTGTACAACATACTCTTAATATAGAACAAATAACCTTAGACAATGACATATAAGTTATATTCCTCAAGTAAGATTTCACATTTTTTTTTATTCTTTATTGCTTTATTAAGAAAATTAAAAGTAATAAAAAAACATTATCTGCGTTATAATGTCTTTTTTTTTTCATTCAAAAACAACTTACCTCTGGAGAAGAGTGCTTTAAATCCAGTTTTCTCTCGAGACGAGTCAGTTTTAAATTTGATTCTTAATGTATTATCATCTGAAGTGATAGGAACAGGAAGAAGTGACCCACAGAAAATACCATGAACTCTTGCCTCGGCACCTACTCCACTGCTAACATGGACTGAGTCGTATATACAACTTTGCTGCAAGATATGTATGAGCAAATAATGTAAGCAAAAGTAGGAAATAATACTACTTTAACTCACAGAATAATAATTCCTCGCTGTCTAAATTGACTCGTCGACTTACATATAAAACATGTTTTGTGAGTAATCATGCTGTGGAACTGTCTTCAAATATTAAATTTGCAAAATACTATTAAAATACTATTAAAATACCATCAGAATTTTCTTAACAACTGTTAGATATTAATTGAAGGAAGCTGTTGATGCATGTGGCATTTACATGGTCGTGACAAAAACATACATGCACATAATACAAATGTACATGTTCTTAATTACCATTATTCTAAATATTTTAGTTTTGAAATTAACTATTCAATTCTGTTGTTTTCATGAAAAAGGACTAACTCAGAAATTTAATCACACATATCAATGCGAATTTCATGAGGTTATTGTGTATATGCAGTCCAATTTACGAAAATGGAAAATAAATTGGTCACTTGTATACATAAACCTGAATCTGAAGTTGATTTTATATTGTTTATGAATCAAAATTTTCACTTACACTATTTTCTAAGTCAAAATGTGTGAAGCTTAAAGTTATACGATATTGATCAGGTGCTTCAATCTGCCATACACATTTCTTATTTGGGGGATAGTCATCAGGAAATGATGGACTCTGTATTGTTCCTTTAGACAGATCAATATAACCACAACAGGCATCTGTAAAAATAATGGAATTAGATAAATAACGTTAAACCACCTTTGGTTTTTAAATTAGTTTGGCTTGCGAATCTTTTGACTTTGAGCGTACCTGGTAAAGGTTATTAA
Organism: Gigantidas platifrons; assembly: GCA_002080005.1. Lineage (NCBI taxonomy): Eukaryota > Metazoa > Mollusca > Bivalvia > Mytilida > Modiolidae > Gigantidas > Gigantidas platifrons. The sequence goes on along the minus strand of MJUT01017088.1, from coordinate 67,606 downwards.
AAAAATGCGCTATGAAGACTAAATTAGATATCTACTTTTTTATCGTCAAAATTCGTGGTATGTAATAAGGTGTATCAAATGTGTGTGTGTGTGTTTTTTTTTGTTTTTTTTGTTTTTGTTTAGCAGATTTCGATTACTGTACCCTTACTTTGCTACTTTACTATTATCATATAAAGCAATATCTCCCTGAATAAACAAACAAAGGTTTAACTGTATCTTTGCTATATTACAAGTGTTGCCTGAGGACAAGTGTTGACACAAAAATGTGCTGTCCAAAAGGCAAGTGTGGATGTCAATATTTCATATTATTTAACATAATAAAAAACTGAACCTTGATTATTATTTTTGCTTAAAGTCCGGTCCTAGAAAAAAATCAATTACAGAAATAAACAGCAAATATACTTATATACACAATGAAAATAAGTCAAGGAAACGTTTGCAGATACTAAAGTGGTTATTAGAATCCTACATCGCAAAACGACAGAGAAAACAATTTCTAAAGACAAACAGTGAACATTGTCACAATACATATACAACGAAAGACTGAGCAGCATGAGCCTTCGCTACAGGTCCTGTTATACTAGTGGCATCCTCGTATCACTCTTGTTAATACATTGATTGATAGTTGTTTAACATCTAGTGAGCAGTATGTCTGCTATATTCAAGATCAGAACAAGTTCAACAATATTTAAAAACTAAATATAAATGAGGGAGGAAGGATTCAACCAGTGAACAAGACTTTTGACTCCTATTAGAAAAGATTAGAGAGTTGAGTAGGGATGAACATGTTATCCGGTTCAATGTGGGGGTATTTAGCTCTTTCATCTGGGCTCGACTCAAACTTATTGGAAACAAATAAAAAAAAAAATACGTATAGGATATGAACAAAACTTAATAAAGAAAAGAGAACGCATATATCTAACGCAAATAATATGAATTTCAAAAAACAGAATATGCAGATCAAATGATACAGGAAAAGCAATATATATTAAACATATAGGTAACACTGAATCTGTTTCTCTGTTTAGTTATATGTATATTACTATAAGTATAACACATATATAATACTGAAATAGCGTAATAAAATGAAAATGTACACAAAGCAAAAATATACAATTAGACGGCAATATTGTCTTTAAGCTGAAGCTAACATAAATATAGCATTATATGCTTTTTTATGAAAAGAAAGTTTAAACAGTGCATGATGGTCATCAATTCCACCAATATCAACAAATCGAGCAATGCCCTCTCTTCTTAAATGAACTCACTATATGCAAAAAGACCACGACATATGACTTTAGAAAACTAGGTCCTGGCTTAAGACATGCACAAAAATGTGACGGAGTCAAACCGGTGAATAGGATCCCAACCCATGTATCTAATATACATCTGTTAACTAGACGACAGGGAGAAGTTGTAAATTGCTTCCATTGTGAAAAAAAAATGCAGCATTAATAGATTTATTCAATGAATGAAACATACATCAGTACAAATGTCTAATACAAACATAAATCATTCCACACAGAGCATCAAAGGCCCTTTGGTTTACTTACCCCATAGACGTTTACCTGATATGGCCTTCCAATTATCAGCGTACCTGAAGAAAATTATTCAAAAAAACGCGTTGTGCGCACTAAATTTGGTATATACGTTTTAATTTATATCAACCTAATACTTATTGTTATACATCGATCATAAATAGCTCATGGCAACACTTTAAAAAAGCAATATCTAAAATAAACTTTAAAAAAATAGTGTGATTCTAAACCTACCTCTATAGGCCGCGTTAGAAACAACAGCAAATATAATGAATCTGTAGATTATCATTTCACATTTCATATTTTGTGTCATCAACTCTCAGAAAAATATCCTATACTACTACTGACTGTAACTATATAATCATATATTTAAATATCATTCGATTTCTAAACGTCAGTCTCCTCAGGCGTAAAGAAACTGTCTTTAATAATTAATATTTTAAATATTAAATAATCAAACGCAATCATACACCAAAGTCATTAATACTGCGTTTTCTACAAAAAAACAATAATATGGATAGTCTGAGCTTTTTATATAAAGAGTAAATTAGAAAACCATTTTTTTTTTTACAAAAATGCAGAAAAAAGTAAATTTAGAAAAGTGCATTAAATTATCCCTCTTGTCTCCCCTGTAATGGCTGCGCCCATGAATTTTTGAGAGCTCACTGTAAAAGACATTTTTCACCGTAAACGAGATGTAATTGCAGACTAATTTGAGCTTATCTAATGTTGTGTGGTCATTGACGATAGTACAAACTGTGGGGGAATACTGAATAATGTAATACTTATTAAATAAGTGGCGTACCATATTATTGTACTGGAAACTCGATCAGGCTATCATGGCAATAACAGCGGAGTCAATTGTAGAACTGAAAAACTTAATGCTAGGATTAGATACCAAGGTAAACTCTTTCTCAACCAAGTTAGATACAATTGAAAACAAGTTCACAAATATGATTAAAGAGGTACAAGTAAACGTTGATCAGGTTAAAAGGGATGTGTCGGTTTCAAAAAGAGAAATTAAAGTACTGAGAGCAGAACACAATGAACTAGAGAAAGGCGTTGAGCATATATAATTAGAGCTAAATAGAGTAGAGTTTAAAACTATGGATCTCATGAAAAAAGTATGGATGATAAGCTGAAACAATTGCGCGTGCAGCAAGTTATGCTTGAAAAACATGAGAGAAAGTATAATGTTCTCGTCTATTGCTTACCGGAAGAAAGTGGCGTAAATATATGGACAGTAATAAGCAACCTTTTTGTAAAAGAATTGGATATAGATAAGGGAAGAGCAGATCGTATTTCCGTTGCAAATGCACATAGGATGCCGACACGCCAATTTCAAAGCAGACAGAAAAATCCCAACCCAATCATAATCCGCTTTATACATTATGCAGATTAGCAGTTGGTAATGTCACAAGGTTATAAACTAGCAGGAAAGAGAATACGGATTGTACATGATTTGCCTCCGTGCATGAAAGAAGTCAGGAATGAGCTAGCTAGCATCGCATATAAGATCAGAAATGAGGAGAAATTAAAAACACGCATTAGGGTGGTTGGAATCGATTTCATTCTCGAGACTCGAATAAATGTCAAAGATAAATGGCAATTAAGACAAAAATTGAACCCGTCTGAGTAGTTTCAATTTAGACATTTTTCACAGACCAGTGTACATACATTTTTGTATTGCGATATAACTAAATTATTTAGTGATTAGTGTTGATTTTGCAAATAATCCCCCTTAATGATATTTGGTATAAACAAACTGGATTCTACATCTGATGAGTCTACTTAGAATTAGTCGACATGATGGTTAAATATAATAATTAACTGGTTAAGTTTTCTATGTAATAATTGTTTAATTTACTCTCTCCTACTATTGCAGATATAAATTTATGAGAAGAAGTAAATAAACATGGATTAATTGCTTGTTGTGCTCTGTGTTTGTAGCCAAAATAAATAATTTTTATTTGTTTTGCGTGCTGCAATGACTGATTTTTTTTCTTTCTTTAGTTATTATTTACCTATTTTTCGTTTTATTATTTTAGTATTGTTGTCTTGGAAAATTTGACACAGTTTTGTGTATATATTTCTGGTCATGCTTATGTATTTATTTTATTTTCGCTTGCTATTACATGTAATTGTTCTTTTTTAGTTTTCATGTTGTCCCTGTGTAAACTTTCCCAGTGTCCTGACAAATTTATCAACCGGCTAGTTTAATAAACAAATAAGTATTCACTGATTAAAACAACTTCGAGGGGAATGTACATGTAATATAAGTAATACTGGTAATTATGGTAATAACAATTGACAGTCATTTGACTTTCAATAAATCAATGTATTATGCCACAGTTTATGGTGAAATGTTGGACTAGTTAATATCCACTACACAACTGAAAGTTTACCCATTGCTGAATTATCTTGTGATCTTAATGCTTTAAAATACACTTATAATCAAAAATACAAAAGGAAATCTGTTAACGATTACACAGGGACCCATTTTTTTATGATTATGTTGCTTTCTTTAGTTTGTTGGCTAACTCTTTGTTTATATTGTGTATGCATATTTTGTCAATATACTTATTAAACATGCAGGTATCATATATACGATGCCAGGTAAAATATAAACTAGAAGTTACACATACTATAGGCATGATAGACTGGGTATTAAACCAAAGCAGGTGCTTTTATTTTAACTACATTTGTTTACATGACATAAGAAATGATCAATAAGTGTCAACAAGTAGGCCTCAGCAAATATATCCAGCCCCAGACCCAATTACAGTGCATATATTCTCAATCTGTGTGGAAATTGTGGAATTTTATCCTTTGGAAAATTAACTCCACAAGAGATAAAAAATAATAATTTGAAGAAAGTTGAATAGTTTGACAGTAAACATCATTATTGTTCACCTTGGCGTTGGAAATGTAAAAAAAGTGTTCCAGTTTTAAATAGACAAACTAGTTGAAACAAGAGGAACATAAAAAATATGTAGGTTATTCTTTACTTGAATTTTCTCTTGGGATTGCCTCCCTTTTAATAGTATTTCATATTTTGATAGTCATACAGTAGAATAAAAGTAATACCACATTATATGTTTGGGTAAAGAATTAAACATGTTATGTTAGAGTTTAAAATATGACAGAACAACAATGTCAAACCCTTACCTGTTTCTGGTTTTATAGTTTTATAGTTACTGTTTAGGCTTAGCCAATTAATGTACAGGCAGTGTGTGCAGGTATATGATGTATAAACAATACTATATGTCTGAATAAAAGATGATGCTCATATCAGGACAATTCAAAAGTCTCGGTCCGTAAGATGAGTAACAGTCTGTGGGATGTAAGATCCAACTATATACCATGACTTGACCAATTCTATAGTCGTCATCTATGTGGCCTTTCCAGAATATATATTCAAAACTTGAAATAGCCCTACAGTCTGTCATTTTGTCTGTCCGACTATCTGCTAACAACTGTTTTTGGATGATATTGTAGAAACTAAAATGCTATGATTAGAAATGTCATATATATATATATATATATATTTGTAAGAGTTGTTGCCCATCATATTCTATATATTCGCAAGCACAGAGTTCAAGGTCAGCATGGCGGGTGGACGAGGTGTGTTTTTGGTCTCCGCATTTTATGTTTTTATTGCTGGTTATATCAACAACTATTACAAATTGTCAATTCCCCCTTCAAATTTAATATGTAGAAATCATTATTTTGACTTTTCTGGTCTAAATTGTTTCCAAAAAATTGATTTTGGAAAGGTTTTAATCTGTGATATCAAAATATTTTTGACAGTCGAATTTCATGTTGATCATGGAACTCGTCATGCACGAATGAAAAATATTTTTGTCAAATCTGGTCAGCACACTTTTTCCAAAACTTCTACCGGGTCTCTTTTTCTATTCTTTCTCTTACAAAGTGGTGATATCCATCCACATCCAGGGCCAAATCCATCTAAACGGAATCCAAAATATCCGTGTAGTAAATGTTCAAAGGGCGTCATAAAAAGTAGTAAATCTATCAACTACTCTATTTGCGACCAGAAAACCCACATAAAATGTACAAATATCACTAGCAACCAAATTTCTAAAGAAAAAACCCAAAATGATGTACACAATTATATTATTTGCGATCAATGTACAATCAAATCCCTTCCTTTTAATCAAAATAAAAATGTTGCAGAAGATCAACATCAGTCTTTTGAAAAAAATAATTTTGAACCCAAAACTTCATTTGAAGATTCGGACCATTTTAAATTTTCTAAACAAAGGGGCCTTCATTTTATTCATCTTAATGCTAGGTCACTGCTCCCAAAAATATCAGAATTAAAAAATATTGCATGTAAAACCAAAGCCGCAGTGATATCTATTTCGGAAACATGGCTAGACGATTCTGTTACCGATGCAGAAATCTGGATTGAAAATTACAGTATTGTGAGGAAGGATAGAACTAGAAATGGCGGTGTAGTTTGCTCTTATATTAGAGATGACATATCTTTTACTTTAGTACAAGACATCTCAGTCGATGAGCTAGAATCTGTATGGATAGAGTTGTTATTACCTAAATCCAAACCTATAATAGTAGGAACTTGCTATAGGCCACCAAAGCAAAACAATTTTCTGGAACTGTTTGACCTTATTCTGAACAAATAAGACCGGAGTGTGAAATCATAATTCTTGGCGGTTTTAATATTTGTATGAAAAACAAAAATTCTGATATATACAAAAAATACTCGAATATTCTTAACATGTATGCATTGGAACAATTAATTTCGAAACCAACACGAATTTCATCATCCAGTAGTTCATGAATAGACCATATTTTATGTAATACTAGTGAAAAGATTTGTCAATCCGGTGTCAGTGAAGTTGGAATTAGTGACCATTTTGACATTTTTTGCACTAGAAAAACAACAAGAGAACACACAGGTAAGCAGAGTACTGTACGGATACGATCATTAAAACATTATTCACAAGAAGCCTTAATAGAAAAACTTGAACAAACTAACTGGTCGGAACTCTACCTATACAGAAACGTAAATCAAGCATGGGAAATTTTTCGAAAATTATTTCCATCAACTTCAAATTCAATAGCTCCATATAAAGAAATACAAATTAAACAGAATTCCGAACCATGGATGACTTCAGAAATTTTAGAATATATTAGAAAACGAGATCAATATTTAATATCATATAAAAAAGCAGGTAGTAAACATTTATATTTGGATTACCGTAAATTGCGAAATTTGGTACAAAGAAATGTCAAAAAGGCTAAAGAAGAATACGTCGCAAATAAAATTGAAGAAAACAAAAACGTTCCGAAAAAAATATGGGAACAGATGAAAACTTTAGGTTATAGTTCAAAACAAGAAAACAATGCTTGTGTTGTTCTGAAGGTGGATGGTCAAAATTGTCATAATTTAAAAGACATCGCAAACATTTTCAATATTTTTTTCACAACCGTGGCATCGAAGCTTGTTGAAAAGTTGCCTCCATCTCCAAATATATTCCACGTAGCCTCCACTCTTTTCCAACAGTTTTATAGTAGATTACAACTTGAAATAAGTCCTGTTTCCGAGGAATTTATATAAGGAATTGTATCATCTTAATTCATTTAAAAGCACAGGGTTAGACGACATTCCAGCAAGGTTCGTCAAAGATGCGGCTACAACACTAACAAAGCCCATCAATTTCATTGTAAATTTATCAATAACGAGTGGTATAGTTCCCGATCAATTAAAATCAGCACAAGTCAAACCATTATTTAAGAAAAACAATAGAACAGAGATTGGAAATTATAGACCAATAAGTATACTGTGTATTATATCAACAATTTTAGAAAAAGCAGTATATAAACAGCTAGAATCATATTTAGTGAAAAACAACTTGCTATATGAACTTCAATCTGGTTTCAGAAGCGCTTATTCCACCGATACCTGCCTTATTCATCTTTTTGATCATATTAAATCTCAAACATCTAGGCCTACTTCGATTCGTCCAACTCGCGTACCCTCGAGTTAATTATTTGGCAATTCTGCGCATGCGTCAGTCGGGTACGAATCGAAGCGAGAACGCTAGTGTCGAGTTACTGTAATATGGACGAAATAACTATATTAGATTATTTTGCCGACGAGAAGGATCTTGAATATGGCTTTTATAGATTCAACAACGATATAATTAAAATGTTATGTACTACATTATTATTACCAAGAACTGAAGTCCCAAGAATTTTATATGAAATAGAATAACGGGCTATGCAACAAGTGGACAACATATTTCTCTTTATTCTGTATAAAATTTGTTTCAAAGGGGCATCAAAATGTACATGCTTACCGACTTCATCAGAAAATAAGATCTTAGCAATTTCTGGTGTACATTTAAAGGCCACGCCGTTAATGTTAAGTTCAGTCATTTCTGTCATCCTGAAACAAACAAAACATGTAAAAGCACATAGAAGCTCTCCACAGCCTGTTTCTGTTAATGCTGCGACCAGTTCTATGCGTGCCTGTAACAAGCCAGAACCTTGCAATTTCAGTGGTTGTGTTATGTCTCCTAATTGTTTTTATTATATGCTTAGAACTATGTCAAATGCTTTGCTTATTTTGGGATTTTGTGGTGGCTATGATTTCATATTTGACATTTATTCCGGGGCCACATTTAGTGATTGCCATGGGTGTTGGTTTCGTTGTTGAAGGCCACACGTCGACCCCTAGATGGTGGCATCTTTGTCACGTATTTTTGGGATGGTGTCTCATTGATGCATACCCCGTATCCTTTTTTCATATGAATATTTTTTGTCAAGGATCTTGCCGGATTGACCAGTGGGATCATTTGATACACATGTAATTGGCATCCGAATAGAGAAATCATATTTTTAGCTGCGAATTTTATTTCAAATTGACCAATTGAGATTTTTGAGGTATCCCCCATATCCCTTTGTTAAAATATATTTTGGCTATGGCGACATCTTTGTTGGTGCACGGGGTCATTGGCCATATATGACCACCAATCTTTGCTGTCGAGTTTAGTTTAGTTTCAGAGAATTTGTTTTTATAGTGAATGGATAAACGGACGATGGGTCACGCACCGCGAACGGACGACGAACGCCATGTGTGACAAGAAAATGCTCCCATGGCATTTTATGCCTTATGGGGAGAAAGAGATATATTTATTTGGTAAATTTTGAAAGAGGGAATATATGATCCGTATTAAAAAAAGCAAATTATAAATGTAGTATTAAAGTATGTTAGGATACAAAATTATCAAATAATAAAAGATGAAATCATTTATTCACTTTAATCAGCAACAAATATTTATCAAAGGAAGACAGGTGTCACGATCTTATGTGGTATTATTTGCGTATATTTAGTACTTTGAGGTCAGTTATTAGAGCCCCCAGTTATATGTGAACTGTATTTTACACGCAAATTCTCAGCCAAATGCTTAGAAAACTATTACGAACTATTCGCGTCTTATGTTTTATTATCATTTTTATCATATATCACAGAATTCATTCATATAATGGTCAAAATCCAATAAAACTTGTTGTAGCTTTACACTCACTCTTCGTTCGTCGCCATCTTAACTCTACATCAAACCTGCTCCTCAACAGGTTTGATATCGAGCTAACTCTTGGAGGGTTAAAATGTAAAACTCGCGTACTTCGATTGCTAATCGAGTTACTCGACTAACCCGAGTTGGACTAACCGAAGTAGGCCCTAAAGGCCTCTTCACTGGTATGGTAATGATAGATCTTCAAAAGGCATTCGATACGGTCGATCATCACATTCTTTGCCAGAAGCTTCAAGCGATGGGAGTATCTAACATTGAATGGTTTGAATCGTATTTAACAGGCAGACAACAGTTGGTCAATGTTAATGGCACAGAATCCAACCCAGCAAACATTAGCTGTGGTGTTCCACAGGGAAGTATTCTAGGTCGTTTACTTTTCCTTTATTATGTCAATGATATGTCCATAAGCATTAACTCAGAGTGTAAATTACTTCTGTACGCAGATGACAGTACTATTATGTTTTCTCATAAAAATCATGAATTTATCTCTCAAAAACTTGGTCAAGAACTCGAATCCTGTAGTGAATGGCTCGTTGACAACAAACTTTCTCTCCACCTTGGTAAAACAGAATGCATTCTTTTTGGTCCAAAGAGAAAATTAAAAAATGTAACTGAATTTCAAATTAACTGTAATGGTCATATAATAAATTCACAAAATAGTGTTAAATATTTAGGCATTGACATTGATCAAAACCTGTCTGGCGAAAAAAACAGCTAACTCTATTATTAAAAAGGTTAATTCCCGGTTGAGGTTTATGTATAGAAATGCAATTGTCTATCTGCCGAAACGCTGAAAACTTTAAGTATGCCACTTATTCAATGTCATTTTGATTATACTTGTTCCTCCTGGTACGCTGGTATAACTCGTGCTTTAAAAAACAAACTGCAAGTGGCACAAAACAAAACAGTTAGATTCATTAACAGCATGGGCCCAAGAACTAGTATAAAGCAAGCTGAATTATCTAGTCTAGGATTTTTAAATATTGAAAACAGAGTAAAGCAGCTTCGATTGAACCATGCTCATCAAATCTATTATGATACATGTCCTTCTTATTTGAAAAATAATTTCATCAAAATCAATTAACATCATGCCCATAATACTAGATCAAGTCAGATTAATTATGTTACACCAAAGATTAAAAGCATCGAATCAACAACGTTTTACTACAATGGAATCCATGATTGGAATTCTCTACCCGATTCGATCAAATCCATCAATGATTTGCAAAGATTTAAAAAAGAAGTGCCACCTGATACATACCAGTGAAGAACGGGAAGGACGTGTCATATCATAATAATGACAATTATATATATATATATATATATCTATTTTCATAGATAATGTACTTATTTTAAAATTAAGTAATCCCTCTACCCGCTCAGGGTGATGTTTTAATGTCCACTTGAACTTTAAGCTGATACCTATGAAGGATCCCATTGGAAATAAGCTGAATGGCTTTCATGGGCTATCCTTGGTGAGAAAGTTCTCAGCAGTTACAATGAGTGGATTGAAGTTTCAATTAATGATGGCAGTTTTATGTTTTATTTTTAAATTAACGAGAAATTTTTAAACACTTGTGTATGATGTTGAAACTTTTAAACCTAAATATATTTTACCTTTTACCTTTATACCAAGTCTTTCAGTCTGATTGTCTGTCTGGCTAGTTTACACTACACTTAAAAGGTACATTTGTAACATGAAGGTTTAGATATGTTAACATACTTTTAGCAAGTGTATGAGGACATGTCAGAATATTTAATATTAAGAAAAATAATAATGGTTATCTCATTCTAATAGCTGATATGTGACATACTGAATTCCGTCACACAGATTTCAATAATGAGACAATATTTTAAACATGTAGTCTTTAAGGGGTAGGTCTATATTATATACAGACTTACATAGAAATTTCTGATGATGCAACATATTATATATCACATTAGCCACCTACACCCCCCTCACACATCCATATGCACACACATGGTGAAAGGGGTCTTTTATGGTGAAGTCTCTCATTTTTTTTTCTTCAAACCTTGCTTTTTCTCTCCGGCATAAACTCTATTTATCTCTCGCCATTTTTTTTTTTTCATGTTTTTCTTTTCTTTTTGTTTTTTTTATATATTTTTTGTTTTTTAATTTTCTTCTTTTTCCTCACCAATCTATCCCTGGTTTTCCAACTATTCTATATTATTGGATGTACTTTATTGAAATAATAGTTACTTGTTTTAATACATTTCTTTGTAAAATTTACAAACTTTATTGGTTTATTTCATATGAAATTGACATTCCATGTTGTTTATGGTAGTAGATTTCAATATACATGTATTAATATTAAGGTGACCAGCACAACTGAACAAGGTCAAATTGTTTTATATGTGTTAATAAAAACACAATTGTGTGAGACAATGAACTTCTATTTGTTTGCTGACTCAATTTTACATAATATACTTAAACTATGTTATATGAAATATGGAAAATAATATTTTGCAAATTGTCTCATACAATTGTCAAGGACTCCCCAGAGAAGCGAAGAGATGTGTTCGACAACTTAAAATCCAAGAACTATAACATATATTGTTTACAGGATACCCATTTTACAGAAAAATATGAAATTTCTATTAAAAATCTGTGGGGAGGAGAATGTGTGTTTAATTCATACAGGACAAACCAAAGAGGGGTTGCAATTCTTTTTAATAATATCTTTGAACACAAAATTCTCAATAATATTAAAGACCAAAATGGAAATATGTTAGCTATTAATCTGATCATAGAAGGGAAAAATGTCACATTTATCAATATTTATAGCCCCAACAATGACTGCCCAACATTCTTTTGTAAAGTAAGTGACGTTATTGAAAACTTTGATAACCAATCAAACATTATTACTGGTGATTACAATGTAGTCCAAAGTCAAGCCATTGACACTTACAACTATTGCAATGTTAATAACCCCAAGGCAAAGGCAAAGCTATTGGAAATAAAAAAAAAAATATCACTTAATTGACCCATACAGAGAAATGTACCCAGAAACAAGAAGATTTACCTGGAGAAAGGCAAATCCTCTAAAACAAGCTAGACTTGATTTTTTCTTAACGTTTCAAAGTTTTTATCAAAATGTACAGAATATAAAAATAGAGAATAGCTATCGATCAGACCATTCACCCGTACTATTAAAATTTACAGTAAATGATTTCAAAATTGGTAAAGGAATGTGGAAATTTAACAATTTTCTTCTATATGACAAGAAATATATTAATATTGTAAAAAAATGTATTCGAAATATTAAGAATCAATATGCGTTGCTTGTTTATAATAGAGAAAATTTTGACTCTCTGGATTGTAATGACATCCAGTTTAATATTGACGACCGATTGTTATTAGAAACTTTGTTATTATAAATCAGGGGTAAAACAATTTCCTATGCATCGCATAAGGAAAGGGAGAGAATAAAAGCTGAAAAAGTACTCTCTGATGATATCAAGATATTAGAAAATAATGTTAATGACAACGGACAACTTGCTGAATTAGAGAAAAAGAAGACGGAACTGAAAATACCAAGACAAGATAAAATTAAGGGGCAATATATTAGATCAAAATCACAATGGATAGAGGAAGGGGAAAAACCAAGTAATTTCTTTTTAAATTTAGAAACAAAACACTATGTAAACAAAAATATTCCAAAACTAATTAATCAAAAGGGAGTATTTATTAAGGATCAAAAACGAATTCTGGAAGAAGCCAAACTTTTTTACAAAAATGTATACGCGAAGAAAGAAATTACTGACAAATTTGATTTGAATAAAGAGATACCTTATTGTGATATTCTTAAATTGTCATATGAAGTAAAACATTCTCTAGAGTGGGAAATAAGTTACTCGGAACTAACTAATGCAGCTAACAGGTTAAAAAATGGGAAAAGCCATGGGTCAGATGAATTTACTAATGAATTCATAAAAATTTTCTGGATTGATATTGGTAAGCTTATTTGTAGATCTTTAAACTTTGGTTACACAAGGGGGGAAATGTCTGTTACACAAAGACAAGTTATTATCACTTGTATCCCGAAAGATGATAAACCCAGACATTACATGAAAAATTGGAGACCAATAACTCTTTTAAATACTATTTACAAACTGGCTTCTAGTTGTATTTCTGACCGATTGAAATCTGTGTTGCCAACATTAATAGATAAGGACTAAACTGGTTTTATACCAGGTAGATTTATTGGTGAAAATACCAGACTAATATATGACTTGATGCACTATACAGAGACAAATGATATTCCTGGTATTCTCCTCCTCATAGATTTTGAAAAAGCATTTGATTCTATTGCATGGTCTTTTATTGAACAAGTATTCGATTTTTTCAATTTTGGAAAGTCAATGAAACATTGGATTACAACTTTTTACACAAATATACAATCTTCAGTAACACAAAATAATTATCTTTCAGAATTTGTTGATGTGCAGAGAGGCTGTAGACAAGGTGACCCTTTATCACCCTATATTTTTTTATTCTGTGCAGAAATCTTAAGTATTCTAATTAAAAAAGAAGAAAATGTAAAAGGTATAGTTATAGATGATACTGAATTCTTAATTTCACAATATGCTGATGATACCACCTTAATCCTAGATGGTTCACCAGAATCGTTGGATGCATCTCTTCGCTTACTACAGAAATATGCAAGAATGTCTGGCCTTAATATGAATTTGGATAAGACGAGAGTGGTGTGGATTGGTAAGAAAAAACATAGTCAGGAAGCTATTTGTGGGAAGTGGCGCTTGGAATTGAGTTCCAGCAGATTTAATCTTCTAGGAATTAAGTTCTCTGTGGACTTAGGGGAGATGGAAAAACTAAATTACAAATCAAAATTTAAAGAAATTGAAAATATTATAAAATCATGGTCAAATCAAATCTTATCCCCTATTGGAAAAATTACAGTTATTAAAACATTAATTATATCTAAACTTAATCACTTATTCCTTACTTTGCCAATGCCAAGCATGCATATACTAAATCAATTTGTAAGTCAACTCTTTCAGTTTATTTGGGATAATAAACCAGATAAAGTTAAAAGAGAAGTGTTATGCCAGACATATGAAAATGGCGGACTTAAGATGTTGGATATTAATAAATATATACAAGGTCTTCAACTAACATAGATAAGAAGAATAATAAAAGGAAATTCGAAATACTCTAAACTACTTACTCACTCCGAAAAACTTAATTTAAATGAACTTGTTTATACTGGTTCAAAATTGGGAATAAAAAACTGTTTTTGGAAAGAAGTGTTTGAAGCCTGGATTGAATTACAAACGAACCAAAATATTATTGATAAAGACGATTTAGTTAGCTGCAATCTTTGGCATAGCAAAAACATTACAATTGGAAATCATACTGTCTTCTACAAACCATGAACAGAAAAGGGGATGTGGCTTATAAACGATTTACTGAATGAAGAAGGTCGATTCCTTAATTTGGAGGAATTCCAAAACATTTATGATATAAAAACAAATTTTCTAACTTATAATGGTTTAGTTGCATCAGTTAAAAATTATGTTAAATCGATGCATTTTAATTACGAATATCTTTCAAAAACTAAAGGGCTAATCCTGCCCCACTGTATTGGAATATTTCTTAAATCACAAAAGGGTTCAAAGGAAATGTACAAAATTTTGAAGGAAGAAAATTCTAGACCAATTGCAGAAGAGAAATGATCTCCTATACGACAGTTCTGAGTTAGTGGAAGAGTTATGTCCCGTATCTAGCTCTTTCCCGTTAAGAGTGCATAAGGTGTACATCCGGGTGTCATTTCTGGACACTCTTTTTAAATGGCTGCCGCCCTTTGTTACAAATAGCTGTCATTATCAGCAGAGAAAAAACTTTCCCTTATATACCTTACTGGGTAGTGGTTGCGTGTTAATTTCATATTCTATGTTATCACTGATCATTGCCTGGCTAGGTTAGGATTATTCATCAGAAGCTGAAACTGCAGATAAAGAAACTTTGCTATATTGTGCAGTATCGCCGCATCGGATTTAATGGCAATGTTCAAATTTAGTTACCGTAGATGACACTGAACATTTCAGGTGTAAAATTACATGCTTTATGAAAAAAAAAATTGAGGAGACTATATTTATTGAAATTAATTGATATTTTATGATTTTATTTGTCAGATTAAAAGAAACATGCTTCTTTTTTGCGAAGGTATTTTCCCTGCGTCAATGTTAGATTTACAGTAACATAATATACAGATAAACCAATTATTATTTGTCATATTAGATAGAATACATAAATAGCTGTGGGTATTTTTTTTTATATTTTCCTGCATCAATGTTTATTTCAAAGGAACATAATACAGAGTAGTTAAAACCCGCCATTATGAATGAGCGTCCAATGGCGGGAAATAAAATAGTCCTTTTTTACCTCCTTTACAAAAGACTTTTTAACTCTGAAGTCCCGTATTGTGAATACTAATAATTTTGAATGGAAACATATCTACAGATTGCCTTTCATAACTACTAAGAACTCCAAACTTCAACGGCTGCAATATAGAATTACTCATCGGATTTTAGGAACTGATGAGTTTTTAAATAAAATAAATCTAATACCAAGTAACAAATGTGAATTTTGTAAAGAATCAGTAGAAACAATTGAACATATATTCTGGTCTTGTACAATAGTATTTGATCTGTGGGAGAACCTTAACCAGTGGATCAGAATAAAAACAGAAATAGAATTGCCACTTAATATTAATTTAGTCACTTTTGTTGGAAATTTAATTATGTTACAAACCAAATTTTATATATATAAAACAAAAATGAGTGGGCAACAACGAAATGAATTGGCTTTTAGAAACTACCTGAAAGAAAATCTTGATTTTGAAAGACATTTATTTTATAAGAATAAACCACTCCAAATAGCAGACACCTGCTGGAACCCCTGGCTCCCAATACTTATCTGATTTTTCTTATTGTATATGTATACCCACACTAGCAAAAACAATCTATTGTACAATGTTCAGTTCATATTCTACTTTCAATTTACAATTACATCCCAATCCACACACACCAACGCTTTTCCTTTCATTCATTTATATGCCGATTAGTATATACTGTTCTATTTAGTTAACATATTGATTTACTGTGAATACATTTAAATGCACCATATAATATTACCAATTGTCAATGATATTGTATATATACAAGTTATAAATATTACCAATAAAACATTATAAAAAAAAATAATTCTCCCTCTTGACATCGTCCGAATTTAAATTATTTCTATTCTCTATCAAGTGGCTAAATAAGAGACAAATCAGTATATATAGGATTGTTTGCTCGCAGTAACTTCGATGAACAAAGGAGGAATCGAATTACATGCCAAGATTCAAGGAAACAGCCATTTGAGATTCTAAATTATCTTTGATGTAACCATCCTTAGACCTATCTGTGACCCAAAGACCATGCAATTTCCATAATCTATCTGAAACACCATGATTAGCTCCTGAAGAGGCACCACCACTTCTTAAGCTGTGGAGACAGAACCTGCCAAACGGGTTTATGCAACAACCTCTTACCACCTTCACCAATAAGAGATAGGTTTATTTGAACAAGAATTATTTTCAAAATAAAACAACATGATACCACTTTATTGCATAAAAAACTGGAATCCAAAATTGCGACACTGATTCCTTGTTGAATGAGTCCACCAATGTATATAGACACAGTTGCAGAAGTGGACGGCAAGTATTGAAGCGAACAAGGTTTACACCATGGTTCAAATTTCTTAAGATAACACTTGTATTTCTTTAACGTGGAATCCGACTTAAAAGATTGAACAAACGATGGCAAATGGTGTACTATATTGACAAATCTTGAATCATTGGCATAACCATCAAATTGTTTCCATTGACCAATTGAAACTGTAAAATACAAAAAGAAATAATGAATATTCTTGTAACTAAAACAATATACATGTATTTACAAATGTAATATCAATTTAACAAATCATACATTGCGGCATTCAAACCTCGCAATTAAAACACTGCGACATTCAACCATCGCAGTAATATAATCAACAAATAATCTGCAGCATAACACCTCGCAGTATTTACAAATGTAATATCAATTTAACAAATCATACATTGCAGCATTCAATCCTCGCAATTAAAACACTGCGGCATTCAACTATCGCAGTAAAATAATCAACATAAATAATCTGCGGCATAACACCTCGCAGTATGCAAATAGTTCATATTCAATAAATCACTGTCGCATATATGTCATTTCAATGCACATTCAAGAAAAGTCTATCAATAATACAAGCACATTGCTTCTAAACGGTTTCTGTACAAATACACTGTTTTCTTGTGAACTGTGAACATAGGATGTTTGTACTCTCTAAAATCTATAGCAAATTTCTTAAAGTGTTCTGTAAAATTATCAACCAACATAGGCCAAAATAATGCCGACTTCCATTTGGTATAACTAGAGTGCCTTTAGCTTTACACAATTGCATATGTATTAAACTATTTGAGTTAAATACAGTAGCTTTTATATTGTTATTATCGGCAAACAATCACAAGTGTAAGGTCCCCATAATAAATTGAAATCATCAAAACATTTTTGCTGATACCCCAATCGTCAAAATCGAACTACTTGCTTAGATAGTCCGCATTACTATTATCATCTCTTGGAATCCATTCCATTTCTAAAACAATATTGTTAGATATACACATATGAAAAATATGTAATGCAATATCTTGTAGCTCTGGTTTCATGCTACCTTTGTTAACAATACTAACCACATTTTGATTATCTGTATATATTTTTGCAAATTTACCCGATACATCATTTTTGAGAGACTGAATATTATTTGGAACAGTTTTCAATTCTCTCCATGTGGAACTTTTGTCTCTGTCCTGTTTTTCCCACATGAAATGTACAATTTTATTGTTTCCTACAGTAAAACCAGTTCATGCAAACTGACTTGCATCAGTAAAGATAACACGTTGTGGTTGGCTATACATTGGAACAATACTTTCAAAAGATAGGAAATTACAATGAAAATACAAAAATTGTAATTTTCTAACAATATCCTCGTTCATAATGATAATTTCATCCCATGCATTTCTACAACAAATTGACGTATGTAAATGTTTGGTCATTATCTGACAGATGTTACCCAATGCAGCAATCATAGAAATTATTTTCCCACAAATTTTGGCTAAATTTCTACATGTTAATTGTGTGTAACCTTCAACTGTATAAGAAATGCCATCTTTTAAAATAACAAACTTCTTATCTGGTATTTCTAATGTAGAATTTTTTTAATTCCACACAAAACCTAACCAATCTAACATTTGTGTTGGTTTCCATACACTTTTATCAGTATTTACAATAAAACCTGAACTTAGCAAATCATTTTGTACTTGCAAAGACATTTGTTCACACCCTTCATATCTACAGCAGTAGCAAAACCATCATCTAAATAAACTACTATTGGAAAACCAAAAGATCTCCAATATTTGACCAAAACACGAACGGTCTTCGTGAAATTATGTCCCGCGGACGATAATACAAATTGCAAGACAGTAAATTTAAAAATATTTAACATGACTCCCAAATTTCCAAGAAAATCCTCAAAATATTTGATCTTCCGGGTGAATTTCAAGATGATTGTAACCCGATTTTAAATCATATTTTATTGCATATTTAGAATAATTAGTAAATACCATAGCTTCCTTTACACCTTCAAATTTAACCTTTTGTTTATCAACAAATATATTGACATCTCTCAAATCCAATACTAATCTCTCTATACCCGAATCACTCACCGACACGGTTAACGGGTTTACAATGAAAGGATGTGTTACCTCTGTTATACAATGTTTATCTAACAGTTCTGTTATTGATTTTTCAACAAAATTTGCATGCTTTAAATATGACATATTATTTTTCAAAATAATAGGCGTACATTTGTAGGTAAAGTATCAAACGGAATTCTATATCCAAAATCAATGACATTCATAATAAAATCATTA
>MJUT01017088.1:21565-39794 GCA_002080005.1 Gigantidas platifrons | reverse complement strand
ACATTTAAATATTACTTTAGTTAATTGGGACAGTTATGTATAGTTTCTTGTTTCATTATGACTATTGGTATTCTCGATTCTTCTATAACTGACTGCAGCTGTTTCGATTATCAAAAAAAAAATTCTCGTAATAAGAGAAGAATTCCTACATGTTCTGTATTATTAAAAATATATTAGGTGTGTATATGTGTAGGGTTAATTTTATTGTGAGTAACTTCCCTTTATTTCGCATCGTTTTAATATCACATTGCTTTCAACCCATTTGTTAATTAGGATACTGAATTTCGAATTTTCAAATTCAGACATTGAATCTCGAATTTCGTATCTTGAATCCCGAATGATCCTTTAACTTTCGTAATACGAAATCTATTAAAATGTGCTCAAAAGTCGTCCATTTAACTTTGAAATACAAAAACGTGTACAATTCGATAACTGAAAGAAAGCGACCAAAAATGCCAACCAGATATGAATACCGCATCATATTCTTATTCTTTCACTTCCGAAGTATAGCTAACATCTAAAATCGTCAGCTCACAGATGTCGCACAAAACTGTATTATGATCTAAGAAATATATGACATCATTTAATAGAACCAATACCTGCATGTTTATATTTGATTTTAGCAACAATTTAATCAATGACCAAGTGTAGCATTTGATCACAATTCCGGTACAATCATTGGAAAACAAAACATGCCACACTATCGGAACAATTCCAAAATAAAATATTAAAATCGTAGAAAGAGGCTACATCTATATTCCTAAAACATCAATTCACGACTGGTTACTTTCCAGGCTTGGAGCATTGAAGTCTTTAATCTCGTATGAGTTTTTCCTTTACAGTTCATCAAATTATTAAAATATTCAACAACCAACCACTGAATAAGGAAATAGTTTATACTTAAGGACAGCATGGACCCGACAAAAAATAGAACAAGTGTGGACATTAATCTATGTCTCGCCTGTTACATGAAAATCATTTGTGTAAAGCTTATGCGATATATAGGTACATGTGGACTTGTTCCCTCCATTATCAACGGCCAATGTCACGTGATATATGTTGGAATGAGTGTCAAATATTGTGAACACGTATTGTATGACAATCAGACAAAAAAGTTTGGAGATACCAATTAGGTAATCAGAAGCCGTAAATGAAGGACAGACAATACAATGACCAAAAGAAAAACAACAGCAGAAAAGAACAAACTACAGAACACTATACAGATTACTAAAGATTGTGCAACGCTACGCCCAGTGAAATCCGGTGGTTAACACAGGCGCTCCTGAAGATGAGCTGTTCCTGTTCAACTAGTGGCACCCATCGTGTTACTCTTGTTTCTTGCCACAATCAACAAAAACTTGACTAAGTTAAGATCAGGTTATAAATGCCTGGCTGACATGTATCCATCATGGTCGATATGTGGACCAAATGATACGTTGTATGGCAATGTAGAAACTGGCTTAGTCACCAAGATCTTGCGTAGCTTCATTAGTCTAATCCACATCCGGATAACAAATATTAACAAGACATGTCAACTTCATCAATCGAATCCACATTTAGATTAAAGCTATTTACATACCAGTTTCTATTCATCGATTTAATCCACTTCTCAACTAAAGCTATTAATATACCAGTTTCTATTCATCGATTTAATCCACTTCTCAATTAAAGGTTTTAACATTCTATTTATTGATTGAATCCACTTCTCAATAAAAGCTATTAACATACCATATTATCTTCATCAATTGCATCACTAAGTGTTTCCCTCACTAGGTCAATAACTTTTGCTGTACTCACTGGACCGGTACTGTATCGATTATGCTTGAATCCTATTCAATCCAAATGAAATTATTCATATTACAGGACTGTAAAAACCAGAGGGTCAGTAGAGGCTCAATCGCTCACCTACCTCTACCTAATAGTGAACTCCTTCAACAAGTTGAAGATTTTGTCAGAGGGTTCACTATTGCCATAATCATGGCTAAATCTGTTAAGTATGATAAATATCAGTATTAAGGTATTCTAACAAACTACACTACAAAGTGACTAAACAATTGTGCAATTTTAAAATGAAAAGTAGAGAAATAATATTTTAGTGGTAATTCTAAACATCCAAGGTAATTTGTGAGAGTTTTTAGATACATGTAGACGGTTATACAAGAATGCTTTCAGATGAAGCCATACATTATACATCAATCAGCTTATTGCTATAAAGCAAGAACTCCAATCAGCCTATTCAAACATTACATGTAAAGATGTTAGCCATCTGATTTTTTAATTTTAGATGCAACCACTATGGACTAAGAATGGCCATATCATATATGATTTTCAATTGGGACCATCAAACTATTCCAGATAAGTTTTCTTTAGTTTGACACAATGACTGCAGAAGAAAAGATTTGTAACTGATTTTTGTCAATTCTGGTATAATTTGCATAACTGTAAAAAAAAATCAGCAAAAGTACAAAGTTTACAGACAAAACTGGCATATATGTGAAAGGAATCACTATCATTTTATACAATTCAAAATGGAGCTCTTTTTAGCTACGGTGGTCAACTTGAATAAAGTACGAGACTGTTTCAAATATTTCTTAAAGGGGAAGGGACTATCCATGCGAAAAATATGGAAAACTAATGAAGACGGACGACGGATGCTAACTGATGGAGAAAGCTTCAACGGCCTTTATCAAGTTGATCGAAAACCTTACTGCTTAATTCAATCCATTGGTTCGGAATTACTGATAATGTTGTGCTGCATATGCAACACACTATGTATGTACTATGGTTTTTGTGAAACTAAGTACAATAAATCGTGTCCCTGTTTGACCATTCGGGTGTCATCGGATTGCATTGATTGATTGATTGATTGCAGGTTGCTTAGCGTCCAGCGGCAAATATTCCATGCATATTCAGAACAAAAACAAGTTTCAGAATATATACAAAATATATCTAAAATTGCGGTAGTGATGGGGCAATCAAGGCAGCGACTTTAGCATGCTACTGGAAAACAATAGAGATATTTGCAGGATGAAAAGATTAGACTATTGTAGAGGCTACAATGTCCCCTCTTTCCTTTTTTCAATATCTACAAAAGATCTCTTTAACGAGTAGGCAGCTTGGTATTCACCACACATGTTGCACAGAATGGTCCACAGTCATCCTTTGCGTATTCAAGCCCTTTGGTTTTATTGTTCCTAAAGACCTTTACATTATTTGGCTTGCAAATATTTTGGCTTTGAGCGCACCTGATGAAGGTTATTCTAGAAACGCGTCGTGCGCACCAAATTTGATATCTTCGTTATTATATTTATATATATATATATATAAATTACAGAAAAGTTGTCGACATTTTCACGCTATTCCACACCATATATGCTTATAACACATATAACAAAAAATAACTGTCCCATCATGGGTCAAAGATGCTTAACTATTCGAATTATTGTCGAAAACATGATATCCTGTGATACCCTTTTGTTACAGGTTATCTGAATAATAGGTAAAACATAGTTTTGATGAAAATGATTATGCAATCTTGGATTCTCCCACCATCCAAGACCGAGGAATAGTTCTTTTAAAGAGTAGTGTTATTTCGTGATTATAGTTGGAACCAGTCATACACGGTTTGCCTGTTTATTCATATGCTGGCATAATTCCCAAAATATGTTGAAATTGTCTAATCAGAATAACATTATATAATAAAATAGATCCTATGGAAGCTAATGAATATCATTGTCATTGAAAATCCCACTTTACACTTATAATGGGATTTAAGTGTATGAACGGGACCTTACTTGGCCTTTATTTCACAGATGTTCACCCCTAAAGGAAAATAAAAGGTGCATATTCGTGTAGGTTTAACCAAAATATGGGTATTAAAATATGACTAAGATACTAGTAAGTGAAATTTAAAATTGTGCAAGTGATTAAAAGAGCATATTATTAAAAACAAAGTTCTTAATCATACTCTAATAATACCTCCTGTATAAATATCTAAATATAGAAGTTAAGACAAGAACACTCAGTTCAATGGAAATGTCTTCTCATATTTCATGGCACTATAACTAACTAACTAACTAACTAGCTAACTACCAATTTCAGTGTTTGAAACAAAATAAAACAAACACGAATAAAACAAATGCAACGATCCAAGGATCAAACCAAGTGACCAATAAGCTACCAAACGACCAACGCTGTAAAGCGATAATTAAACATATGTATATTTGGGAAGTGTTGAAGTTGCACATGCCTTAAAGGTTTCAATGTATTATTGAATATTGGTGAATTTACTTTGTAGCATAAGATGACATTAACTGCTAATTTGTATGGCTGCCAGTAATTGGTTGTAATAGAAGGGTCACATATGTTCTGGTAATTTTCCCAAAAATAAATTTAAAAAACCCACACACAAGCTTAGGACAAAATATTGTTTAACTTATAATGTGAGGAGAGATTTTTCATAGAAATATAAATATAATTTTGTCAGATAGGGCTTCCCTTTTCAGAATCAATGCTTTAAAATATAGTAATATAACAGATATTTAGGTCTGTTTGACTAATATTATTGGTGACAGGCAGAATTAGAAAAATATAAAAACTAGTGTGCATGGAAAAATGTTTAGGGGTAATACAACTGGGTTATCGCCAAACTATAAGTAGTGTGCACAGCCGATAACTATATAATTAGTTTCTCGGTGCTCTCAGTAATTTCATGCGTTTGTATACCTCTGAAAACCGGCTGATTTATTTGGCCCCGTAGCCGATTTTCAGAGGTTCCATTATATTTTGCTTAGTATATTGCATGGTTTTTTCTTATATACAGCTGTAATATATTAATGTTTTCATAATAAACGCATTTAACGTTATAAAAGCTTCTTTGTACAGAAAATACGAAGTTACTGCGAGCAAGACAAGTCTATTTCACGTCTTTCTCTTATTTAGATTTTTTTACTGATGAGAAATAGCTTAATTCTGAGATTTCAAGACGTGATGTAAGTGCAGAAAATTCGCAGCAACTAACTGCGGTATTTAGATGAGTCTTTAACAACATGCATACCCTAAATTAAAGGCATTGCCCATAACAGCCATGTAATGATGACTCTTATTACCTGAAAACTATGATATTAAAAGCCTGAAAACTATGTTATGCTCAGAAAGATAATTTCTTTTTTATTTAGTTTGACGCTGAATGTAAGCTGCCAAAATTAATCAATCAATCTTTTATCAAGATAATATCTTAATAAAATGCTACTATTGTCGGCAATGAAAACTCATTATGAAATTGTATTCGAAAACATAAGATACAATATAAATGTTAAAGTGATGGTATTTTGATCAATTTCGATAAAAATAAATAGCTAAAAAATAGTTTAAAAGTGTGACTATTGTGATTTTAGATTGTATTGTTTTTAGTTTGCAAATGCAATTCTAACAAAGAACAATACTAAGTGCTTCTATACGAATAAAGTACACCTTGCTAAAATGAATTCTACTCATGTACTACTGTTTTACAAACAATAAATAAGGATAGATGCTCTAAGAGAAAATAGCAAACTCTGAAAATAAATAATAATTTGGCAATTTTGAAAGAAGATTTGCAAAAATAAACAGAAAGGTCAATCAAGAATGGGTAATTGAGAGACATACGCAAAATTTGTATAAGAATCAGAATGAGAGACAAATAAACAAAAACAAGAAAACATGAAGCTGAGAGAAAAGATGAGTAACACGGACCCCCATGGTAAAACCAGAGATGAAGCCAGATGCTTGCGAAGAGTAACCAGCTCATATTCCTGAAAATTACGTTACATTACAAACATATGATCAGTCTTCAATAACATTCATTTCAGACACTCTCAAATATCGTGTATAAATTTATAAGTTAAAGTGACGTGAATTTGCATATATTAAAAATCCCGATAAAAGTAGTTGTTCTAGATTTTTGCCTACTAACAATGATGAATGATGAAGGTACTGGATAGTGTAAACCTAATGACCCAACAACAACATCGTGGGGTGGAACTATTAACGGTTTATGAACATCTTTCAAAGGGATATAAATCCCATAAAATGTGGTGTGGGAGCTTTAGAAGCGGTTGGAGGCAGTTTAAATCAAAGTTGGTGGAAGAATAAATAGAGAAAAAAATAATTAAGCAATAAATATTATGGCATACATAATAGATCTTATCATGTTGCAAGCGGAGAGAGTACGTCCTATTTATATCACATGTAAAGGATGAATTAATATAGTGAAAAGTTCAAATATATTCCCAATAAAAGGCCAGTAATACCAATGATTGGGTCAATCGAGGCTATGTAAAATTTGCAAATACAAATGTAATGGAAATAATGAAAATATCAAAACAATATGGAAATAAGAATACTGATAATAATAAAAAAAAAATGAGAAACGGTACAATGTGCAATGGTTATATAGAAATTAATGTATTATTAAAACAAGTATATTCATATACCTAATTTATGTTTCCCTGTAGGTTTGTTCTTCATGTGAATTCCAACCAGTCCAGCCATGTCCTTAAACGTTCCGATCAGAACATCTGTAATGCCTACAGGACCAGGGTTGTTCTTGTTTTCGCTTCTAACATGGATTATCGTGTTGTTCAAGATGGCAGCACACATTGTCAAAAGAGTGAACACTACAAAGAACACATACACGAAAAAGAAGGCTTCGGCAAATATTGGAGCGGCTTGTTGCATCTTCCCAAGAGTGTTCTTACCGATAATTGAATTCAAAAGACTTCCGAAGCTTATAAATAAGTTTCGGTACTCGTAGAGAGTAATTCCAAACGTCAAATACCCAAACATTACAAATGCAAAAAATATAATAACAAACTGCAATCCAAAACCCAGAATTTCATTTGAACATTATAACCTAACGCACTGGAAATTCGCATAGTGGAAATAAAGACGAGGACTCCGAGAAAACAGTTAAAAGCATATTCCCACACAACAATATGCTGAAAATTAATGAACGTGTTCTTATTATTGTAGTACATGTCTAACGCTTTCTTGGTGAAAACGAATTTAGCAATCCAAATACCAACCCCAACGTAACTGATGATAACTATCAAAATATCCAAGACATTCCAAAAGTTCTTAAAAAACTGAAGCTTCTGTTTTACCAATGCTTTAAACATGGAGACCATTCTCCCTATTACAATCGCGACAAAGAATATATTCAACAACAAATTAAAGGCACCGGTTGCACTGGTAATCATTGTCGGTCTAAAGCATTGTGTGTCAACCCATGTCATAGCACCACCTGTCTCTGGGAATTCTACAAGAAATATTGAGTAGCAAATAACGTTTATATTTGCATTATACAACGCAAATTCAACAAAGACGGCCCTAGTAAGTCGATCTATCCAACGATTGTCGTGGAGTTCGTCTACTATGTTTTCAGTATTCGCCTTTATATTGCTAAAACTTTGAATATATCCGCCACCACCGTAGGAATTGTAAATACCAAGGATAGGTATCCCCCATATATCTTTGGCCGATACATATTTCCAATCATCGGTTGTAAGTGGGGTTGAACAGGTCCCACATACATCAGCAGTCTCCTCAATGTTTTCTTTATACAGTCTACCACAGAAGTGATTTCGAACAAGTTCGTGTCCATAGCATTTTGCTGTAAGAGAAATTTACAAATGAAATAACTTAACAACTATTTCGCTATATACTTTCCCAGTATTAAAGAATTATATGAGCGTCATAAATTATTAAAATTCTTTAATTTTTCATGGAAAGATTATATTGTGTGTGTAGGCTTGTAAAAACAACACTACAAAGTTTTATTGTAATACACTAATAACTAACAGTTGCATTGAGAATTATGACAGTTACAACGCTTAAGAGCTTACTTTTTCTTATTGTTGATTGTCCATCTGATAACCTCTCAAGACAAATATAGAATACTATTTATTACATTGTTACGGTCGCCTTTATACTACAGATGTACTTTGGAGAATCGTGGATCTTTGAGTATATAGTCCAGAAAAAAGTAAAATACTGCGTTAATACTTGAACATTCGAGATACTATTTTAGCTTTGCGTTCATATAACTATTGTTTCCTTCAAAATGTTGGCGATATGATAATTAAGGAGGGGATTATGGTGATTAACGCCACTTTCAACAACATTTCAGTTATATCGTGGCTGTTAGTTTTGATGGAGGAGGAACACGGTGTACCCGGAGAAAACCGCCAACCTGCCGCAAGTCACTGACAAACCTGATCACATAATTTTGTATCGAGTTCACCTCGCCTGAGCATAGGTGAATTCATAGCAATCTTATAAAATTAACAAACCATTGAAAACTTTCATTTTTTTTAGAACTGAATATGTAACACAGCTAAGAAGGTAAATCCGTTTAGTGTTCAAAATATATTGAATTACAAACTTCAATCCATTGATTGTAAGTTTGATTCCGTTGACATTTTTTTTACTTTTCTACCTTGCATACCACCCTTCCACATGAACGTTCAGAGACAAAGTTTCATATTTGATTAAGTGTATACGTAAATAAGGCTGTGCTTGCACACGCAGTAACTATTGTAAATCCTTTTTCTGATGACGATGAAAGAGATACACAATGATTAATAGAAGACTGTCGACAGATCATTGTTTGTCCTTTTCTCCTTTTTCGTTTGGCCATTGTGCTGTCTGTCCTCCATTTTACCGATTCTAATTACCCCTTTGGTATCTGCAAACTCGTTCTACAAATACACCTAACATCAATCTTAAGTGACATAGCACATGCAGAAAAATCTAGTACAGTAAATCCTGTCTAAATCGAACCCCTTTGGGACTGAAGAATTTGTTCAGTTTAGACAGGTATTTGGTTTACACAGATTCAAATTACATTGACATTTAGTAGGTGGGACTGTAAAGTGTGACTAGCTTAGGCAGGTTTTCGGTTTATTCAAGGTTCGGTTTATCCAGGTTTCACTGTATAATTCATAGTACATTGATCTTACCTTTCTTGACCTTTACCTGTCGCAATCTAACAAGTCCAAGTCTAAGGTTGGACATATCTCCAACAAAGAATGAATCTCTAACACTTATACTATCGCCATTATACTGTGCCGAGGGATAATACAATGGTATCATTGTCTTTTTAAGCCAATCAAATAAGTGTTCAGGAGCAGTTATCTAAGATAAAAGAAAACATACGCCATTTTGGAATTAAAAGAAAACAATCTATGTAAGCAAATACTTTTGATATTAGGAGTAGGGTAATGTTGTTTAACGCCACTTTCAACAATATATCAGTTATATTGTGACGGTCAGTTATATTGTGACGGTCAGTTATATTGTGACGGTCAGTTATATTGTGACGGTCAGTTTTATTGTGACGGTCAGTTATATTGTGACGGTCAGTTTTATTGGTGTACTTTTTGTATTGTTGATTGCCTCTTCGGTATTCTCCAACGTTTATTTACAAATCATATACATGGTCTTGTCAACAAGATTAATTATAAATGCAATTTTGAATATTAAAGGAATACTTTTTGTCACATGAATCCCAACGATAATTGAAATGAAACATGCAGCTAAATATTCCTTTTGAAGGTTACAGTAAGATATATTTTTAGTATACAAGTTGCGAGAAAGGACGCTCGTTATGATGACATCCTGCTACTCCAGAAAGGACCACATACCATTAAAAGATTTAGGTATTCACATTAACAATGAATCTTGGACTCCCCCCATGGTCAACGCCTAGGAGTAAGACAAATCACAGGGATGATGTATTATTAGTAGTTGTATCTTAAACTGTTATATCGATGCGTTAAAGGATCGAGAACACTAGAATTGATAAGTGACACAATATAACTTAGCCATACATCGACAATTGAACGTAAAATTGAAAGCTTTAGATACACTACCTCGTACAAGTAGCAACGCAATTAGACAAGAACTAATGAAAAAAGTACTCCTGAGTGCTCTTGAGCAGATTATTTGTTTTCCTCTATCCAACTTTTGTGCCATATCTAAGACAGAAACCACAAGACATCATTTGTTTGAAAAATCCAACGTCTTGATGCTACTGAATATCTCAATTTTCAATACTCACACGCGGTGTAGGGCGAAATAACATCAGACACTCATAATTTACAAAATATGCAAATAAACAACATGAATATGTATGCTTAAATATCATGAAAAGAGAATTTTAATTACATCCAAAATATCCACCTATAGTATATTCCTAATATAGCTTAATTGTGGACATTATATCATTTTTGTTTTATTTAACACGTCTTGTTGTACATTGTGCGTTTATAAAAGCAGAGTTGTCCCATTCTGTGTTGTATCTCCATCTATTTATACTATAACAAAAATTACCTTTGAAAACCCGTATTGGTATTTACTAGATGTGTACAAATGGCTGTCAATATGAGCTTTGAACAAGAAACCTCTCTGGTCTCTGTTGATGTAAATCATACAATACAATACAGTTGCGAAGAATATGTGAAGGAGCAATCTAGTAAAAGCGTGTTTGGCTTCTTTCTGTATTAAAACGCGGTTTCGTTCTTGTTTCATCATTTCTGCAGGTGGTGGACCACCTTTTCCCATCACTTCCAATCTAAATGCTGAAAATAAATTGTATATTGATAAGATAATAATAACATATACTACAGTCTGATGTATTGCTGTTTAACGTTAAATGAACAACTTATTACCAATATGCGTACCGCGACCAAGTATAAGAAGAATAAATCTTGTAGGTATAAGTGGGCCACTGAAATCGGACAATGGAGGGTCGTATTCGATTACCACACAGAAAAGGAGATATTGATAGCGTAGAACAATTTGCATTGCACCGGGACACCAACGAGGACTCATAAAAACTGTTGCACATTACGAGATTCTGCAGGTTGTCTTTACGAACAAGGAGCAATGTATTATCCTAAAGGCGGCTTGTCTGTTTGAATCGTCCAGTAAAATCAGAGGTAATCCCTTTTGGAACGATGTTACCAAACAATGGAGAAACAGGGTTCTATTTATATACATGGGTTCCTCGTGGATAGATATTGGCGTCATCGATCTTTGTTTTGTTGAAGCAGTGTTGCATTTCATTTGTGGGAAAATACGCAAACATTAATAATATTCAATAAATTGAGGGTTAAAATTGTTTAATGAAAACACGACTACGTTGCGAGTTATTTCACAGTAATAAGAAAAGATAAGATTATGCATTTGGATGTTTTCAATAGTTGTTATATGAAGTATAAAATGGTATTTTATTGGCATTGCATGACACTCGGAAGGCCTATCCTCTACTGTAGGGTTATTTGTCTATAATCATTAGAAATTAATAAATTATGTACCTGTCAAATTTCAGAGTTGATTTTTTCAGATATGCAGACGAGATTGAAAAGTTAAGTTATTTCATAATTGTTAATTTTTTGTAGGAGACACATATGTATTAGCCACAAATGATAATTAAGAAATAATCCATGGCAGCCATTGTGTTATATTCATTTAACCATGGGCTGGGCCTTTATAATCGTTAATTTAACCCCTCGCTGTCACTCGGGATTAAATTCGATTATAAAGGCCCAGCCCATGGTTAAATGAATATAACACAATGGCTGCCATGGATTATTTCGATTCTAATTGGACAAATACGGTAATTTTTATGACCTTAGGACACCTTAGAATCCCCCATACAACGGCTGTTCCGTTTATCCCCCTTCACATATGATGACGGAATCGGCGCAATTTGAGCACATATATTAAATCAAACTCTATATTGTGTGAGTAATAATATTATAAGATTTTTTTCATTTGTTTTTAAAATTCATTGAATTTACCTTTGGGGATTCCCAGTACGCACACATACATTCCATTGATGTGTGTCACGCATGAATAACAACCTAACCTTCATGTATTGTTTACTGTACTTTTTCCTTCATCGATAACTAGACGGTGATGTAATTAAGTTACTGATACTTTCCAATTTGATGGTATTTTGCATTTAGCTACTTAAACAAGTAAAATACTCAAAAAATCGAGAAAAAAATCAGTAACCAACTTGTGTCAATATCACCAGCGTCCCTTGTAAACTACGTCACATGATGACGATAAATTACAAAAGTCAAAGTCGATAGATGGTTGTCTTAAGTATTTTTTCCGGATTTTTTTTGTATGTGTAGTTGTTGTGTATGACCTCACGGAAACGACCTTGTAGGATTTTATACATAAACTTTTTAAATTATGTTGGGTTTTTTTAAGGACTTTAAAAATACGTTATATGCCGGTGTTTTGTTTGTTTACACTCGGTCGTCACTGTAATTTCACAGCGGGAGGGTACACGGAATAGCCGAATTGACAACATTACTGTATTTACGCTAAAAATGTTGTTGTTGAGTATTATATGAACTGACGATAACACGGCGTCATATTAGAATATTTAATAATTACCTAGAAATTCACTGTTTTCTGACGGTCGATAATGTTTTTCCTGTTTTCTCACAGAAGCAAGATCAACAGAAAGTTTTTCGTCTTCGACTGGTTTCCTCATTATAAATGCTATCAGAACAGCTATGATAATGACCTGAAGGTAATGAGAAAGTTCAGGATTATCAGTATGCTTTATAACGACAGTCAACAATATTTGGATTCTAATGTTCATAAATTGGTGCATGATTTTGGGGATCTATTGATTTCTATACTAGACTGAATACATCTCCTCTTGTCAAGGCTTACGACTCCCACCTCATTCATATGTATGTTTAACATATGGATAACAATTCAGTAGAAACTGAATGTAACCAAATAAAGATTTACATACATTAAGTTTATGATGTAATAAAATGGTATTGACTATTCTTTCAAAAGCGGCTCCAAGTTATATTACTTTGAAAACAACCGGTTATACAACAATGGCTGACAAAATAATATATCTTAACAATACAACCCACTGCTCTGGAAAATGTCCAATCTTGCTTCTCAGTCATGTCTTGATTTATATATTACAAAAAATCATGTTATGTTTACACGATATTATACATATGCCAATTGGTATATGGGATCGATACATGTAGAGCGTTTGAAAATATTACAAATACTAGAGAATTACAACTTGCTGCAATGATATATACAGCTTGACTAGAGAAAGTTGTTGGTATCCATCGTAAAGGGATATTTAATAAACTAACACGATTGCGAACATATTATGCTTGAAATAGTGTTTTCTATATTAATATCATATATTGGTTTAAGATACAGAACTTAATGCAGAAAACTGCTTTAATGTATATGTATATTTATGCTCAAAGATTGCATATATTCTTTGCATCATATTCATTATAATGTTTCAACTATATATATTTATATGTAGAGTAAACGTAGTTCCAGGAACAAATCGTCGCTAGATACATGCTTTATTTAAGTTAAAGAAAATGGAGAAAGCTACGAAGATGTAACTTCCGATTTTAATTTTGCACTATAATATTTCAACTTCAGTAACATACGTCGGAAAGATAGTAAAATGCTTACTTTGAAGGGATCCACCAGGAATACTGACTCCTCAAATGATAGAATAAATGTTGTAAGCCACTCTTCCGCTTTCGCTTTACCCCACTGCATGCTATTCAGTAGTAGGAAAAATGCTGATGTAACAACTGCCAAGGCTACAACAACCCAGGCAATATACACAACCCAATGAGGAAATTTCTTTTTCTGTCGTATCATCATGATTGATTCACACTCAGTGTTGCGCTTCTTTTTCATTATTCTTTCACTTGCATTTCTGAATAGATATGTAGCCGCAAATATTGGCGGTACGGTAATTAGACATCCTATGAATGAAACGTATATGACTTTCAATGATAACCGCATGCCACCAATTTGTACAGTGTCGGGTGTTACAGCGTCATCGTCACTAGATTTAAAGAACATGGCATTAGTAATCATTGTCAAGAACAAAAGCATTAACAAACACGAAAGTCTTTGTACGCGGGTAAATACATTTTTCTGTGGTCGGATAACTAATGACAACCACAGATGATTCTCGGTTATATTGGCACGTGATTGCTGCGAGAACATTGTGTCGAATCCGCATTCTTTTCTGCTTACAACTGGAATGACACGATCGATCATTCCGTCATCCATATCTATTGCCAACCATTTGTCACAGTGGAAAATGAATCTACAACACAAAATATGAGAAACAAAGTTTTAAACTATTTAAAATGATTAATTTCTTCAGGAAAAAATGTGATTTACATAATTGACCTAAATCTACTATTGGTGAATGAAATATTACAGTGGATGAGCAGCGGTTAAAGTTCACCTCAACCCACAGAGTAGGCAAGCTGTGAAAGACAAGGAGTGCCATAACGATAGATGGGCGTGTCATGTTATAATACGGAAATCCTTGGTAATGTGTTTGGAATGTAAAAGACTGCGCTCCATGCACGTGATACACTTCCTAAGTAGATATCACAAAAGAGAGGTGTAAGACGAGTATGAAGATACCAAAGGGGCAATCAGAAACCGTATATCGAAGAAGAACAGACAACACAATGGCCGAAAGAAAAAGTACAAAAGGACAAACAACGATCGACAAAACATACATATAAAACTAAAGATCGAGTACCATGAAACCCATTAAAAACCGGGGGTGAACTCAGATGCTCCGGAAGGGTAAACAGTTCCTGCTCCACTAATGGCACCCGTCGTGTTAATCTAGTTACAAACCCGGTAATAAGTCGTGAATGAGGAAACGACCGAGAAGTGTTTACGACAAGTGGAACATATCCGTGGTAATTTGTGACACAGATATTCCATAACGATAAACCAAGTCATGGTGGCGATCATTAAATTGTCGAAGTGATTACTTCAACTTTACCAAAGGGAACCGTTGGTTCAGTAGCTTCCATGTTAGCAGCAACCCTCTATCAAGAAAGGTGCAATGTAGCTGCTACAAACGGTTACATGTGTCTCGCCTACCCAGCTCTCCATAGATTACCAGTTGCAATCAATTGTCATTTTCCATGTCTCATTACTCCCTCATTTCTGTATATATTTGCTTTGATATAGTTGAACTAGATTTTTCCTGAATATCTATGACATATTTGCCGCTAGATGATAAGCAACATTCAATCAATCACGGAACCCTTAGGATTAGGTGTGGAAATGGTCCTTATTGTGAATCCGAAAAACTAAATACATCACATCAACTAAGAAATTACTTTATCATTGTTGATATATATATGCAGTAATTCTAACACGTCTCATTTGGAGTGTATATTTTGGTCTGTCACCTCGAGAGAACCGACTTTGTATTTATATGAGATATTCATTGTGTGAATGCACCTATGATTTGAAAAAAAAATGAATTGGTTTTCACCAGCGGACAACGTTTCTCAGTGGAACAAAAGACCTGACAATATTTCCTATATTGTGTACATTGTCAATGATAAAAAAAATTCACCTAATGTATTTAATATAATTAAATTATGAGGGGGTAATTTTATATAGTTAAATATTGCTACGAAAACATTCGTTTCCGTTCCGATGATAACTGAATTAATTTACGAATCAAGAACATATAGTCATTGTTGGTAGGTGTCCTTAAAATATTTCATAGTGGTTTAAAAATTGCTTTCATAATCTTGTCACATTATATTCTCAACCTAATGCAATAGTTGTTCATGCATAGCTTGCAATGTTATATAATATGTTTATTAACTTACACCCTCAAAGGGTTATAATAAACTGTGCCCTGTAGTAGATGTCATCTAATCATGACAGATCAAATGACAGAAATAAATATATTAAATGAATAGAACTGTTATGTCATACATCACGATACCGACAGACATTGTATGTGTCAATAACCACACTGTAATATGATATGACGATATTTGTTATAGTAGAAATACTTCACAACAGATTTTTTTTACCCTAGATGCACTAATAATTTATATTATTGGCAAAAGAAGTGAGTGATTGTTGCTTAACACCATGTGAGCAATTTATCAGTAATATCATGGCGACAAGTTACCTTCGATGATATGATAATAATGTCCGCTTTGCACTGGACCAACATTCTTTTTATAGTACTGACTCACTGAAACAACAGGTCGCGGGTAGACATGTCACTCCACTCGAATACATTATCCTGATTCTGAGCCAATCTCAGTTTTTCCTCTTTCTCCTTAATCCGGTTTACTTAGCGGAGAAGGAACGCATGCTTATTTTATAGCATAGTATTTGATTTGGCGCGACTGGGGCTCGAACCCACGATGTACCCTACTCAAGGCGAGTACGCTAACCATTACACCACCGATTCGGTTCGACATAATGATATAGAGAAAAATGATTCTTACATTTCATCTGTCTGTATATCAGTAACTACTATCTTATGTAGATACCATGAATTAGTATTACCATCACCCCTGTTGTCGTGCCACACCCGTACATAGTTCAAATCACCACAACAGCTACTTGTAGACATTATATAGAAGTTGACACTGTTGGTTTCAAAACCCTGGAAATTATTATTGGAAAAACGTATTACTAGTAGTATAAAATGATATGGATGTGAATGAACATGAGAGACTGTCCAACATTACACTTAGACACAAATTAAAGGAACAGTTTGTAGTAAGAAATTATACAGATGTAAATGAACATGAGAGACTGTCCAACATTACACTTAGACACAAATTAAATTTAAGTGACAGCATTTATATTGTTGTTCTATGCTTCAAGTTCAGTTTGGTCTTAGTGTGTGTCTAAATGAAGAGCTATTAACAAAAACCAGACACCTATTTTGCTTTTTTCACTTTTGTCATTTGAATTATTTGGATAAATGCAAAACATACAATAAGGTTATGACGCATTATCTTTGTACCTTACCTTTCTTTCGCCATCACTTAGCAATCTCACTCCACTATCATTTGCTTCACCAGCCAGAATAAAACATACATTTGATTTCGTCCCTGCTCCAGGTCGAAGTCCGGTATGAACAGCAACCATATAGAAGTACTCATCTGTCTCCTTGTTATCACACAGAAATGTTGGCATACTCTGTAAAAATGAATGTTCTCTATATTTGTACCGTATTACTACAATGTATTTATGTTTAAATTTGTGAGGTCTTGTACATTATTCATGCTATTATATATATACTGTATATATAGCAAGTTAAAATCACCTTGCAACAATGTTTACATTTATAATTAATTGAATTTCATCTAACGACCATTGTACATTAATATGAATTGGCATACTATATCCGTCAAACAAACTACGACCATAAGGAATAGTTGATACTTTTATGTCAGTATAAAATATAAGGATAAATCAATTCAAATACTTTCATGTAGAGGAATATAATGTTATACAATTCCACATATTTTCCCAAACAAAATTCTAAAAGGTAAAACATGCTACTCTGAGGAACAAGTGATCAGTATGCTGAAGTTCCTCGTCGATAATATATTTGTCTCCTTTGGAGGGACACTGTTTCAGCAGGTCGTCGGAATACCAATGGATACGAATTGTGCCCCTCTTCTAGCCGATTTATTTTTATGCTCATAGGAGTCGGAGATTCTTCAAAATTTTGTAAAAGATAAGAAGATTCATGAAGCTAGAGCCTTTAATTTCATATACAGGTATATTGATGACCATTATATATCAATAATCCTAGATTTGCAGATTTTTTTCTATTGATATATCCTCCAGAAGTGGAGATTAAAGAGACCTCAGTTACAGCATCGTTCTCGAATTTGATGACACTGGTCAACTTAAATTTATGATAAACGGGATGACTTCAATTTTTAAATCATAAATTTTCAAATATGTGCAGCAATATACCATCTTCTCTTGCATTTGGTGTTTACATCTGGCAATTGATTTGTTATGCAATTGCCAGTATCAATTATTCTGATTTCTTGAAACGTCATCTTTATCTGAGAAACAGGCTACTGGACCAGGGCTATAAAAAGATTCGCCTTATTTGATCTCTTAAAAAGTTTATATTCCAATACCAAGATTTTGTCGAAAAATATTGTGTCTCTGCAGAGATGATAATAAACGATGGATTTCCATAAAGTAAATATGGAAAATGTATAAAGATAAGGATTAAGTATTCGTGGTTTAGACATTACGTCATTAAACATCTCATTTGAAAACAAATTGTGTAAGATGACCGTTCAGTTAAACCGTTCTGCAGAGACGATAATAA
>MJUT01017088.1:2620-20770 GCA_002080005.1 Gigantidas platifrons | reverse complement strand
TTTATTTATTTATTTATTTATTTATTTATTTACTTATTATTTTTATTATTATTATTTATATTCATTTTTATTTGAATCTTTGATTTAGTTTCCTTACACCAGCAATTAGAAGCTTGCCTTATATCTCCCTTCCTAAGTGAGACATTGTTTTCGTCCTGTCCAGTGACGTGAATGGGTACTACCGTTTAACGCCAACATGAGCAACTATGGAGTTATATTATGGCGGAAACAAGTTGCAATCGATGAGATGATGATGATATTCGCTTTGTACTAGACCAACACGCTTAATTTAACTTTTATAGTGCGATGCCACTGAAACAATATTCCACTAGTAGACAAGTCCCTCCAATCAGACATATTAACATGTTTTTGTTCTTTTTCCATAATACTTAATCCTTTGAGGAGAAGCATCAAATGACAATTTTAATATCATTGGTTTGACCTGACCCGGGCTCTAAACAATGATCTCCCGCACCCGAGGCAAGCACGCTTACGGTTACATCATATATGTGATCTCGTCATGTCAACCAGTCACAAACGTTTGTATATGTGTATATTTATATTTGAAATAGGAATTTACAACCACTTATTACCACAAACTGATTCACATGTTATTACAGAATTTAGATAGGACTAGCTAACAGGGAGTTATTACCTTTTTAATTCTTTTATCAAAATATATAGTCAAAGCTGCCTTAAAGGGCACCCCTATATAACAAATCACTTCCTCTAAAGGGTAGCCTCATTTTCACATCAATGCATATAAATAAAACTTATATATAAAGGGCAACTGCTCATAATTGTCATATTTTCAGGTTCCCATGAGTGTCCTTTATACACAGGTTTGACTGTACATGTATATGATTGATGTTGTTAGTAGCTCTGTACGTCATGCGAATGGATAGGCTATGACAAACACATAAGAGGGGAGGCTTGAACCCATTTAACTACTTTAACCCCGGCTATTTTTTATTGATGTGTCTGCACCAAGCCAGGCAAGTGAGCCGCTATGTATTTATGCTAAGGGTATCCATATTGAACATTTCTACCCATTTTCTTTTGGATTTTGGAACTGTTCCTACAGTGTTGTATATTTTGTATTTGTTTGTGTTTTTTTCAAGTTTAGACCTCGGCTTTCCGGGATTAAATGTGATCATAATTAACTTACAGAACATCCATTAGAACTCCATGTATTTGTACTGGGATCATACACTCTACAGCCAGTTGTAACAATAGCCAGACTAATGTTAGTTGTCTTAAGATCTGTGGTGTTTGTTGCAGTGGTGAGTGTACCATTCACACTTGCACTTCGCTTACGTCGAGATTTTGTAATTTTTTTAATATCTTCTACAAGGTGTAAACAAAATAAATGATAAGGGGATATAAATTATTTTTGAAAAAACAAAACAACAGTAAATATTATCAAAATGTAGCTAAAATACATAGCGAGCCAATGACCCCAAAGCATGAATAATACGATAATACAATGTTGTTCTATTTGTAGCGAATGCTTAACTCTTTGACATAAGTAACCTTAGCCGATTTTCCTCTTTCATGTTTAGGCCCTTTGGTTTTCTTGCTCCAGCAAATGTAAGTTACATTGCTTTCCAATCTTTTGACTCTGTGTTTACCTTATGAAGATATTTCCAGAAACGCGTTTTGCGCACTGAATTAGATATCCACGTTTTTATTATTGATATCGGTTGCTTGTACATATGAATGCATGCTTTTTATCATTTCTAATTTTTTCTTCACATTTCGGAAAAGATGCCAATGTGAACAATATATATCTGACTGATGAACAACTTACCTTCAATAGCTTTAAGTGCGACGATAATATCACCTTTTGTCATTATCCCACCGGGCACAAATACTTTATAGCCGATCTCTTCAAAGTCAGTAGCTTGAATAATGGTTGTGAAGTCATAATCAGATGATGTAGGCCTTGTCCCTGCTTTAGCATACATCTTGTACAAATCACGTTTATTAATGGATTCCATGACTTCATCATCCAATTTCAGATACACTATTATAGAATCAGAGTCACTGTTGAGCTTTAATTTAAGGTACATCATTTGTTCTGGATCATCGGGATAGTATATAGGCATGTGTTCCTTAAAATACGATACTCCTTCATTTCCAATTATCATATTTAACGGTATTTCTATTTTGTTTCCTTCCTGGTCTTTGACAGCTATGTTCATGACTTTTCCAGTTATCTTGCTGGCATCAGAGGCATGGATGATAGGAGACTTCTCGAAGACAGTTACCTAACAAATAGATTGATTGATTTGATTTTTGGTGTTTTAATGCCACTTTCAGCAATATTTCAGCTACCTAACAAATATAACCAATTTGAGATGAACCATGACATACATACTATTCTTTCTACATATTATCCATATTAACATATGCTTACTCTTTACTTATGCCTGTTGCACCTTGGTGGTGCATAGGCCATTGACGACAGTAATCCACCTTGTTCTGCTTTGTGTCATACGTTCCAAATCATGCCATCTATGACCCTCTATTAGCATATTGTAACTAATATTTCACACAGACGTATTTTAATAGGTGGCACCTAACACTACAGAGCGATGACACTTTAAAATCAGTTATACGTTTTCATCATATGATGTTTGTATGCAGATTTCAAGCATCTCGGTGATCAAAACCACAGCGAGAAAAGCTGCTATATATGTGGCTAGCGAATTTATAGCTCTGAGTCTGTTGGTTGGAATTTGTTAAAATTTTTATATTTATTTCAGTGGATATATTCAAACACACTGCTAAAGAATAAGAAAATTAAACGAGCAGATCAAATTTGACCTGAAGTGTATGGTACCACATTAAACGAAAAAGCAAAAACTACCACACTGTCGTAACAGGCCAAATTATAGAAGTAGAGGCAATATCAATACCTCTAACACACATGTAGATGAGCGTATTTTTTGTAATTTTTTTTAGCGGGAGTATATTTATTGAAATGTCTTTCATGTTGTCAAGTTGTTCAATTTCCTTCAGCCATTTCCGTATTGAGAAACATTCCCAAATCAGAAAGACTTGATATATGGTTAAAGACTGAATGTAGTCATAGCAAAGAATAATGCATTCATTATGGAGAGCTTTTTTCTGAACAAATGATGCAATTTAAATTAATTCTTACCTGAAGTTCCATATTTGTGTCAGTTACATTCGATAGAGATTCATTGTCGAATTGTAATGACATCCCTTTCCTTGTTATAACTGATTTATTAAGAAATGCCTCTTTACTGTCTTTTTCCACGCTCAACGTTAGATCTGTTTTATTAATGAGTTGTTCCCCCTCCCCATGAGACGTTGTGGCTGCTGTGGTATCTAAGGCATCGTTGACGGATTCAAACATATCTTCTGCTCCAACCTTTGTCTTTAAATAAAACAGGGTGATTAGTTTCATCAAGGAATCAATGATTGAATGATTGATTGATTGGTATTTAACACCCAAATTTAGCAGTATTTCAGGGCTATGGCGGTGTGAATGTTTTTTTTTAGAAATTAAATTCCTGAACTATAAGACCCTTATAAATAAAGCATGTGTGTTTAAACAATCGGGTTTAATGTACAGGAATCAAACGTGTTAAGTTATGCCTAGTTTTTATTATGTTCATGCAGTTTTGATTCAAGATCATATTACACCATTCCGTTATGGCAACTTCATGCATATTGATACATTTTCGTCATGTAATTACATTTAACATATAAAACACTGCAATTAAATTTCAAATTATCTACGCTCGTTATTACCTCAAAAACTATACACGTTTATACACAATTGTTTTATTTAGGGATGCAGAATAGTTCTATGCTTTATCATTTATTAACTGATGCACTGGTAGTTGTTGAATAAAGCTTATAGCGACTACCACACCTACATTGAATTATGTTTTCTTTCTCTATAAAACAAAATTGTTATATTTATATTCGAACGAACGTAGTAAGGGAGAATAATAGGTTGTATTTGAAGATGACAACGAAAACAAATATTGTCAAACCTGCCCATGCAGTCACCTCTATTAAATAATCACTTGTGTTAAACAGCCACCTGTATTAAAAGATAACATTTTTCTAGTCCTTCATAGAAAATTTCATATTGATTGAGCCTCTTTTAAGAGGTCACCTGTCTTAAAAGGCCAGTTTTTCTTTGTCCCAATGGTGACCTCCTAATACAGGTTTGACTGTACCTGTATATGTTTTTATTTTTCACAAATTCTACTTATTATGTATACAATAATTGCTGACCTACAAAGTATATTATTTAATGTACGGTTTACTGTGTTGTATTGGACTTGTTGACCTACAAAGTATATTATTTAATGTACGGCTTACTGTGTTGTATTGGACTTGTTAACCTACAAAGTATATTGTTTAATGTACGTTTACTGTGTTGTATTGGACTTGTTAACCTACAAAGTATATTGTTTAATGTACGGTTTACTGTGTTGGACTGGTTACAATATCTTCAAGTATTTCAACTCATTCTAATAGTTCAGTTCATACTTTTGATTTTTACCACTATCTGTGTGAAAACTAGATATCATCGAGATGGAATCCATCTCTGTGGGCCTTGCCATAAATAACTTGTGGTAAAAAATTTGTAAGGACAGACTGATGTTAACCTCAGTAATAAAACACTTTTGGAGATAATTGATTCATTTGAAAAGTATAAAGTTCAAGATCAATAGTTGCTTTTTTCACTGTATNTGTGTTGTATTGGACTTGTTGACCTACAAAGTATATTATTAAATGTACGGCTTACTGTGTTGTATTGGACTTGTTGACCTACAAAGTATATTATTAAATGTATGGTTTACTGTGTTGTATTGGACTTGTTGACCTACAAAGTATATTATTTAATGTACGGTTTACTGTGTTGTATTGGACTTGTTGACCTACAAAGTATTTTATTAAATGTACGCTGACTGTGTTGTATTGGACTTGTTGACCTACAAAGTATATTATTTAATGTACGGTTTACTGTGTTGTATTGGACTTGTTGACCTACAAAGTATATTATTTAATGTACGGTTTACTGTGTTGGACTGGTTACAATATCTTCAAGTATTTCAACTCATTCTAATAGTTCAGTTCATACTTTTGATTTTTACCACTATCTGTGTGAAAACTAGATATCATCGAGATGGAATCCATCTCTGTGGGCCTTACCATAAATAACTTGTGGTAAAAAATTTGTAAGGACAGACTGATGTTAACCTCAGTAATAAAACACTTTTGGAGATAATTGATTCATTTGAAAAGAATAAAGTTCAAGATCAATAGTTGCTTTTTTCCCTGTATCGTCTAGCTTTGCCCTGCTGGATTTAGTGTTGTATTTATGAATCAAGTAATACCAATCCATCAAGTGGTTTCAGAGATGAAGATGAAAATGGGAAAACTTTGTTACGGTAAAATCACTAATTTGACCTTGAGGTCAAAGTTCAAGGTCAAACGTCACCAACAATGGTACGCGACACATCGTCTGGCGGTTGATTTAAACATATTTTATTGATGAATTACATATTACATTTTTTTCCACAATACAATATAACATAGGATTCAGAAACAAGCGTAACGCTTATATTAATCCGTTTCCTAAAAAACACATGATCAATTGCAAATAGTCATTAAAACACACTCAATTAATTTAACATTGTTTAAATAACAGAAAGTTAAAGGAATTTTTCGATATTTGGTTTTCTCGCTAATTATCGTGTTTCTAAGTATAAGGAACCGCGGGAAATAACAGACGAAATAATAAATTAAAGAAAATGGACAGCATTCAAGAAAAGGCGTTGAAAATGGCCTTAAGGTACGTGGTCACAAGTTTTCACTTCAAACCGTCCCGCTCGTAAAATGATGTTTGAATCTTAACGGTATTTTCCTTACCTCAAAGCTACAACCCCGAGAGTTCCGAACTTCCATTTTTATTAGGTGGCGCTGTTACTTTCACTTTGTGTTCCATGGCGTTCTTTACTCGGGCTAATTCCTGACAAAAACGACCGCTGCTCCTTCACAAGAGGTAGTCGAGGGGAGGGCATGACATTTTTTAAAAAGAATAAGGTCTTGAGAGTTGAACCAAACAGGGTTTTGAATATATTAGAAGGAATTTAAAAAAACAAAAGACGACTTGAAGCGAGCGGGGATAAAAAAGATGTCCGCCCTTGTTTATGTTTATGCATTGATAGTATATTTACGTGGATAGTGACAAGGCCCAGTGTACCAACTTGCCAAATATGCGAAGCCTGTCCTGTATGACAAATAAGGGTGTCCGCCAGAAAGTAGCGGGCCCTAATAATATAATAAACTTTGAACTTACAGCATCTGCCATTATACGTTGTTTTTCTCTTATTTTCTTTTTGCTTTTCAGACACTTTTGAACAAGATCATCGTAATCCTTGTCGCTCTTTATATCATCATCGTATTTATCTGGGTACTTCCAGTAGTAATCATCAAAAAAATCTTTGACAACGTCCTCTGTCATTTCTGTTCCTAAATCCTCAGTTGCTACTGTTTTCCAATAACCCAAAGTGTCTGCTAAAATGTTCACGACCTCTGTATGAAATAGAAGTATGGTAATATATACTCTTAAAAAAAAAAAGAAACA
Source organism: Gigantidas platifrons (assembly GCA_002080005.1). Lineage (NCBI taxonomy): Eukaryota > Metazoa > Mollusca > Bivalvia > Mytilida > Modiolidae > Gigantidas > Gigantidas platifrons. The sequence continues at coordinate 14,130 of MJUT01017088.1, read as the reverse complement.
CAACATGTGAAAAAATATAATTTACTTCAAATTTTCAACATCATTTTAAATACAGAAATAAGCGTTACATTACACTGAAATTTGGCACACTGGTTGTTCAGACTTTGCAGTTCATTAAAATATCAAAATCTATAACATTAAAGTCCATAGCGCTTAGATGACGTTACTTCAAAGTCAATATCTGTTGTGCCCATAATTAGCCTGTAACACAGCACGGACACATCAGCAGCCCAAGATCGTTACATCCGGTACTTCACCTGAGAAACCGGACCGTGACAGAAAAAGAAACAGCATCAAATGTCCCATGTCTCCGACGAATATCGACACAGACAGTCAGAAACCGTCTTCGTGAAAATGGCTACACACCCACCAGACGCCCTTACTTTGGCGCAGTATTGAGACGTCGGAATCGACTTACAAGGGTCCAATGGTGCAACAGAGTAAGGGGCTGGGACCTGCAAAACAGGAGGCGAGTCTGGTTCAGCGATGAATCAAGATTCATGCTGTAGACAAGATATGGTTGCACGCTTTTCAACAGACGCCTGAATGAGAAGTTCGCATGGAACTGCGTCCTTGAGGTCGACAATTTCGGCGTAGGAAGCGTGATGATGTGGGGTGCCATATCCTACTCCCGAAAACCTCAACTGCTGCACATCCCCGGCAACCTTAGCGCCGCTCCATACAGAGATGAGTTTTTGACACCACACATGCTGCCCGCAATGAACCTCTGTAGGGAAGTTTTCAGCACGACAACGCTCGGCCGCACATAGCTCGCACTACTGGTGACTTTCTAGCCAACCAGAACGTAAGAGTGCTCCCTGGTCATCTAAATCACAAGATTTGAACCCAATAGAACATTTGTGGGATGATTTGGATCGACGCGTGCGCAGTCGTTAAACAGCGCCACAAACTCTGCAAGAACTACAGCAAGCTCTTGAGCAAGAATTGGGGAGAATTCCGCAAGACCGTATTCGTCGATTGATCGAGTCTATGTCGAGATGGGTCCGTGTTGTGTTACAAGCTAATGGTGGGCACAACAGATATTGATTTTGAAGTGACGTCATCTGAACGCTATGGACTTTAATGTGATAACATTTGCCATTTTAATGAACTTTCAAGTCTGAACAAGCAGTGTGCCAAATTCCAATGTAATGTAATGTTTATTTCTGTATTTAAATTGATGTTGAAAATTTGAAGTAAATTATATTTTTTCACATGTTGCGTTCCTTTTTTTTGGAGAGTATATATATATATATATATATATATATATATATATATATATACAACTTCTGAAAAACCAGTCAACGATCAATCTGACGAGGTGTTGGATCATGACGGTATAACGATACTATACAAGTAAAATCAAATTTATAAACGTCTAAATTGGTTTGTAACACCAAGTACACAAAACAAAGTGATAAAGAATTAAACACTTCGTTGAATGACAAAATTTTCGTCCCACCGAGGGACTTTATAAATGTCTATTTAAAGAATATTTAGAACCAATATGGCCTTTTAATTTCAACGGTCCATGTACGGGACAAAAGAACCAGAAATTGCACATATGAAATTAGGTACATACATAAAAGAATTGAAATCCTACATATAAATTAATGAAAGTACAATAACAATAATATAAATATACAATAGGGCTACTCATTTAAATAAATGTTAAATCAGAAATAAAAATAAAAATAAAAATGAGACATTATTGGTAAATGTATCAAATAGAACTGTCAAAAATATTATTTGTCAAAAATATTTTTGGAAAACGGTACTAATTTAACATTTATTTAAATGAGTAGCTCTATTGTATATTTATATTATTGTTATTGTACTTTCATTAATTTATATGTAGGATTTCAATTCTTTTATGTATGTAATTTCATATGTGCAATTTCTGGTTCTTTTGTCCCGTACATGGATCGTCAAAAACTTTTTTTTAAATTAAGACGCCATATTGGTTCTAAATATTATTTAAATAGACATTGATAAAGTCCCTCGGTGGGACGAAAATTTTGTCATTCAACGAAGTGTTTTAATTCTTTATCACTTTGTTTTGTGTACTTGGTGTTGTTTTACAAACCAATTTAGACGTTTATATATATATATATATATTTTTTATTTTTTTTATTTAGAAAGCTATCCCTTTACAATGGGGGCAAGCTCTACCGGTGTAGTAGAAGCTGCATCTAAAAATAAACATTCAATATAAAACATTGTCATATTTACATAATATGATTAAGCAACAATATATAAATTAGATAAATACTATATTGACTATTCATAAAAGAACTTTTCTCAATGAAAATATGATACGCATAAATACGTTTCTTTCTAAAAAAAATGTTATTTTTTAAAGTTCGTCATTTACATCTTGCATTAAGATTAATATCAATATGAATACATTCAAAATATAAGTTTATTAAAAAAAAACAAAGAAAACAACAACATAATTATACAATCAATCACTGATGGAGATCATTCTTAAGAATTTGATATGTACTGGTCTCATGTATATACCATATTCTTTAAATATTTCTTGACTTTTGTATCCAGAATATTACCTATTTTCATTAAAATAAAAACCATGATCTCCAATCAGCAGTTAAATATTTTTAATTGACGGCAATCCAATAAAATCAATGGGTAGATCATACTAGATAGGGTGTCGGTGATCTCAGAGAAAAAAAAATCGACTCTTATGTTTTTAAAAGCTGGACATTCTAACATAAAATGAATTGTGGTCTCTATATCATTACTGTCACATAATTGACACAGACCATTTTGCCTTAAACGCATGCGAAGTAGAACATCTTTGATTGGTAAACATTTGGTTCTTGCAAAAAGTTTAAGTCTTGATATCTCGAAGTCTTCAATATGTTTTAGATATTTTTGTGTCCCTCGACCTACAAAAAAACTCGTATATGTCTCTAAAGTAGGTTTTGTTTCGATTATTTCACCCTCCTTAATTTTATTATTAATTCCAAAGAACCTATTAAACGTATTTATGTTAAAATTCCCTTCAATGAAATGGTCAAGGCCTACATCTTCAAACAACGTACGAATATATGAAATGTAATGTCATTCAGTATTTTGTGTTTTAAATCGAGACAGTTCATAAAAAACTACTTTGCTTAGCCTATTGTTTAATATTTTGGATAATCTTCAGAAAAAAGATACCCTTTGTCTATCTAGAAATTCATTGATTGATTCCCATCCTAGTTCCGCAAGTAGAGCACATCTGGGAATGTTCATTTTAGTGTGAATAAGTAATTATTGAAGACTTTCTAATAAATCTTTGTGCTCTGATAAGGAAGGAAACCATATTGAGCATCCATGTGCTGAAATAGGGCGTAATACTGAATGCCATGATGCGCTACCAAATTCAATTCGATTGAAATTACCATGTTTCCCTAAATTTATAATCATACCATTTAAGTTGTTATCTATATTATCCTTAATGTTGTTGCCAATATGTTGAATGGGTTTAGGAGAACAAGAGAAATATACCCCCAGGATTTTGTATTCATTTGTTTCTTCCATATATGTATCCCCAAGTACCCATTTATTAGATTTATCAATACGTGTTCCTACTACCAATACTTTTGATTTATTTGAATTAAATTTTAAGTTCCATTTCGTGGCAAATGAAGAGGCAATATGTAGCATTGTTTGCAGGTCCGACTCGGTCATTAGGCGACATCATCGGCGTATAATAATGCGTTTATAATTTGAGAAGCAATAGGAACACCGATATTATGTTCAGAGAGCATACCAGTGAGGTATTTCATCATAACAGAGAAAAGAGTTGGAGACAAGATACATCCTTGTTTAACACCATTATCTTGGTTAGACCATTCTGTTTTATTCTAGATTCATCAGACAATATTAGCTTTTACATATAAATACATGTACGATATGTAGCGTGGTATGCAATTATATACGAGCATATGAGGCTTATCGTTAAAGACCCGCTCTAAGTGCTGTCTCTTGAATTGATTGTACGTGTATAGGATGCAAATATGGTATAACAGTTTAGACGTATTCGTTTTAAAGACCCATCATATCAGACAATAACCACGGTTCTTCGCTGGTGGTCGCTGACGTCTATTTCTAAAGCTTTATCCAATAGATTGTTAATCGCAGCTCCACCCTTTTAGTTATATTGTACGCCGTGGTTGTTTTGTTTTTAAATGTGTGTTCCTAATGCACTTAGTTGCAATATTTATCTCTGGCGTTAAACAACAACCATTCAATCAATCATTCATATAAACGAGAGAGAGAGAGAGAGAGAGAGAGAGAGAGAGAGAGAGAGATGGGAGGGGTTGTCAGGTGATATTACGGATAAAACGTTGCGTACTAATATAGCGTTATTGTTATACCCTTTACTGCTCTTCTTGTACCAGATAATTCCGCCATTGGTAAAGGTCTGATTTTGATTCTCTTTTTCACATTCTGTATCACTTTCCGTGTATTTTTGGAAACTTCTGTCTGTAAACATTACGTATATACTAATTACAAAATAAACATTACGTAAAAGATTATTTTAAAAAGAATACAAAATTAAGCAGAAATACTGCAGTAAAAGTAAGATAAATCTCGGAATAAAAACCAAAGAACACCTTGTAACTTGTGTTAGAAATAACACATTCCTGTATTAAAAGGGGCCATCGTGGTCGTGATCGTATGGTAGTTGAATTTATAACTACCTATGCGATCAGTGCCTATCACAGCTGAAGTTGTGAGTTCGAATCCCACTCAGGCGAGGTGTATTCGATATAACATTATGTGATAAAGGTTGCAAGTGACTTGCAGCAAGTCTGTGGTGTTCTCCGGGTACTCCGGTTTCCTGCACCAATAAAATTGACTGCCACGATATAACTGAAATATTGTTGAAAGTGGCGTTAAACACCATAACCCCCATGTATTAAGAGGCATACCTGCTTCTCATGTTCTTAGAAATTTACATTAGCATAGTGTTACTTTAAACACTGATAATTTGTAATCACTCACTACAATCTAAATACGGCAGATTCCAGAATATGTAGAAAATTTGATCTTCCAAAGAAATTGTTCTGCTTCCTTTAGTATTGGTAGCCCCAGTGATATGTGTGGATATTTTTCACATACAGTTTGTCAAATAGGACTAATCTGCACATTGCATATAATGTTAAAAAAGCCATGAACAATATCAATAACAGCATTTATTTTTTTCAAAAATCATTGGCAGGGAATAATGCAAAACTATTAATAAATCAGAGAACTACTAGTGATACAAATAATGGCCTAAATCTATATTGTAATAAGATATGCAGTTTGGTAATGTAAAAGAGATGGGATATGCCATTGATAGATAAACCAGTTACTTACGGACGTCGTCTCTGTAAATAAAGCTTTATTCGTGATACTTTGACCAAGAGCTTTTGCAACAAATCCAGCATTCGAAGAACTTAAACCCATTTTGGAATCATATGGTGGTGTTCTGGTATTCATTGCATGCACCATGTGCTTTGTTTTCTGTGAAAAAGATAAATAAAGTATTGTTTGATATCGGTAAAGTACGAAAATCCATATCTGTATATTACAACGTCCGTACATTTCTAAAATCTAATCAGAAATTCGTAGAAACATGGTAAAATTGTGACTCCTAAGACACATATACATCACCACTTACGTTCTTGGCTTAGAACAGGCACTACAATAAAAGGTGGCAGGGTTAAACTAGTTTTATGGGCCCAATCAGTGAATGATGCGGTCATGCATTTTTGCCCACAAGTGAATATAACTGATAGAGCTGTGTGTTGTAGCGAAGACCCGAGTCCTGAGCATGAACATTATTCATAATATAATGTTAAAGAGCCGTTACATCTTCCTGTCGATAATTAATATTCCATTTGAGATTTTGATGTTCGTTGCGCGGTATATTTCTTTCTTTCTTATTTTTTGCTAAAGTTTATTACAGCAGTTTTATAATGCATGTATAAAAACAAAGTATTTATCTTCTTTGACATCAAAGAATTTTCACAGCTGTTATTAGTACATGAACGTCTAATGTATGCATTGTTACATACCATGATCGCCATGATCCTCTCAGCATCAGAATTCGAGTTTATTAGAATAACATCTGGGAAAGCTGGTCTCATCTAATAAAATGTATCTTCATAAAATTAAGAAATATACGAATTACATATGTATTAAACCATTTAAGAAATGTATCAACATCGCATTATTTACCTCTCGAAGGTACTTTTTCACCTCTGATTGCTCATCCTCTCCATCTCTATAGTTAGCACATTTAATTGGTGTAGAAACGTCTGGGACAGTTGGTGCAGGCTGGTTAAATTAATGAGATAGAAAGAAATTTAATATTTATAACATGTATGAAGAAAATTATTATTATTATTTGTTTGTTTTGTTGCTTTTTTTTACGTTTGATTTGATTTGTTTTGCATAATTGATTAGTGCCCGGATGCTGATATACAAACATGAAAATGTGTCACAAAAGGAAAATTTTCAAAAGATTGACCTCTTAGTATTAAAACTATTCAAAGTGTAGCAAAGGTATTAGCGCTAGAAATACAACTTCCATTAGTGAACAGCTACAACAATTTAAAAAGTAAAAAAAGAACAACAAAAACCCACATTATCATCTATAGCAAACCAACACGCAACTAGAAAAGAAGAAGTATGCCCCCGAACTTGATAATTATGGACAAATATGTTTTGCTTGGAGTGATTTTTTTAAAAATGAAGTGTGTCTATAAGACACAAATGAAGCCCCCGTCTGTGGACATGCACACCTCCATTATGTGTATAAACATCCTGCAAAATATTAAAGTTGTAGCTCTAAACTGTAGGAAGAGTTAGCCGGACAAACCATATTCCCTTTATGCAGCTAGTACGAAAAAAAAAGTCCAACTACCTGTCATTTTGAGAATATTTGAAGAAATCAAAATCCTGTGGACATGCACAGCTCCATTATGTGTATAAACATCCTACAAAATATTAAAGCTGTAGCACCAAAACTGTAGGAGGAGATAGCCGGACAAACCATGTATCTATATCCGGACGGACGAACAAAATGACTAAGTCCAACTACCTGTCATTTTGAGAATATTTGATGAAAATAAAAATCCTGTGGATGTGCACACCTCCATTATGTGTATAAACATCATACAAAATATTAAAGCTGTAGCTCCAACCCATGTATCTATATCCGGACGGACGAACGGACAGACGAAAGGATGGAAGGACGAACGGACAGACTTTTCGTCGCGAGGGCATAAAAAGAAGATAACAAAGCAAGTAGTGCTCCATATGTATGTAATATGTTGTACAATTTACGAATGATATTCAAATATTTTATTTTCTTACTGATTTCTTGAAGACAAAGTTTGACATCTGACAATGGCAAGTGCATCATATACGTCATGTATATTACCTTAACATATTATACCCATTTATATTATGTAGGGTTAGAGTTATGGTGTTTAACACCACTTTCAACAATAGTTCAGTTATATCGTAGCTGGTCAGTTTTATTGGTGGAGGAAACCGGAGTATCAAGAGAAAACCACTGACCTGCCACAGATCACTGACAAACTTTATCACATAATATTATATCGAGTAGACCTCGCCATGAGTGGATAATATGGAATATCGTACAATGACATATATATTTCAAACAAAAGTAAAAAAAAAAATTACCAACGCAATATCCTTGTAGATACTCGCAGTGGAATCCATTAATCTCATAAGTGCCATGATATTACCTCCCTTATCTACTTCCGCAAACATTTCACCATAGTGATCAAATAGCTTAACTGATGCACCAACATCATTGGAATCTTTTGGTATGTATTCTTCAGGTGGTATTGACTGAAACATTGAAATATATTTGATTGATGATTAATGTACATATACAGTCAAACATGTCCCTGTAGTTCCCCTCTGTTAAGCGGTCACCTGTATTAAGAATAATAATGTTTCGTTTGTGGCTCAAACTTCAAAAATAGTTTCCGTCGTTAACGATATATATATATAAACACAAAAGGTAACTTCCAAGAGCTATTGGTTGCTGATAATTAATATTTTTGTGGTACCACATAAATGGTATATAGATTTATTAAATATAGTATAGCTAATCGTAGATTTTGAATATCAAAATAAGACCATGAGTGACCTAAGTACGCATAAGGATTAAACGAGTGGGCGGAACTTGTTCCGTCCACGAGTTTAATCGTTAATGCGTATTCGGTCACGAGTGGTCTTATTTTGATATTCAAAATGTATGATTTAGTTATACTGTTTATTATATGGACTCAAAATTTCTTATATATTATTTGTTTTATTTGTATATTTGATTGCACGCGTGTGAATCTACGAGCAATGATACTACAGGGTTCAGTTGGAAGGTTCTGCCATCCTGAAAATGTGAAATCCTATTTTTCATATTTACAACAATGTACAAAAATAATTAAAATGCTTACCTTGAAAGCTTATTTTAGTTAAATTAAATCACAATTGAAGTGTCTACGAAGCTAAATAGCGTCTAATCTTTACGTTTCAAACTGCAAGTCTTCATATGACATCAATGACGTCATCTTGGTTATGTGCCAAAGTCATCAATAATATTTCGCGGAATTTTTTTCAGCTTACAATCGTATGTGTATTCACTGTTGCACAACAAGGGACGTAACCATGACACTTATAGTTTTGCAAAAGTAGTTCCGGCGGGAAAAAAACTGATATTTCACATGTGAAATACCGGAATTTATTTCACGGATAAATCCCCATAATTCACACCTATCTATATAATATACGCTATTATCTACTATCTGAGTTTCTACAACTGTGTACCATAAATGAAATTGAATCTAGAGATTTATAACCAATTTCAAAAGTCACTTTGATAAAATATACAATATCGGCAAAACTATTTAGTCTATAATAATAAAAGAAAATTAGCCAATAAATGCTCATATTTGTATTGGAAAAATTCCTTTTTGAAAAAAAAAAGGCTTTTAAATTTTGTTTTCTCCGTCAAACTGCACTAAACAGTTCTGACTAAAGAATGGCTGCAGGGCATATACATTATAATTGCATGACATTTTAAAATCTCTATGTAATGATGACTGTGCAAAAAGTTCACTTTCAATATTTATTCAAATACAATGTATATCATTTAGCCTTGTTTGTTTTAGATATATCAATATTTATGTCTTCGAGGTGTGTCAGTAAATGTTAGTTTTTATTAATTGATTGATTGTTGTTGAACATCAAGTAAATATTATTCAGTTATATTCGTGACCAGAACAATTTATCAAGCAATAATTAATTATTTAAAGGTAGCGATGGGATTGGTCTGTGGATGGATGTTTTCATTGGCCCTATCGATTTTGGTTATACTGTTTAGGTCTTTTGGATTGCTTCCTCCCATAGACGATTAAATTATCTGGCTTTTTTTTATTATAAGCATACACGATGAAGATGATTTCAGAAAAGCGTCGTGTGTAGTAAATTAGATATCTAAGTGTTTATTATTTTAATTATTATCCTATTATTGATAATAACTATTACACCCAAAAACCATAGTCTTTAAGATAACATATTATTTTGATATCTAGCTGAATTAAATAAAATACTTACAATAACTGTTAATTCAGAAACGTTATAATCACCATACAAATCAGATATAAAGACTCTCAAATAAATGGCATAATTATTGTCTGGATCCCCTACAGGTAAGTTAATTTCTGTAGCAGTCGTTTCTCCTGTAATGTTAGAAAGTATGGTGAATAAAGAATACAACGTGGATTGGACCGAACGAACTTGTTTTAGAAAGGGATAACTCTGATTAGTGTATAAAGTCACTCTAATTCTTTCAACATTTCTCTGAAACTACTTGTAACATCATCAAAATGCTCGAGTTTTAGATTGACAACATATTTTGTTATTTTTGGTGGGCATGTTTATCACTATTGTTTGTTTATTCATGTAGGATATACGCATATAGTTTCCTTATACATGCAGGTTCATGCAGAGCAAACATAATGAAACTTGTCGTGTGACGGGAAAGATGACATCCTTTAAAACGTTTGAAGCAACGTTTGTTTCTGCTCATTTTAGTAACATTTGAAAGTTGTTTTAAAGCATTTTGACATTGTGGGATAAACAAAGTATAAATAACACTGATTGTCCGTAAAAAAAATAAAATGTTCTTCTTGATGCCATATTGGCAAAAAATGCTGATTAAAAAAAGAAAAGAAAGGAAAACACAATTAAGTTGCCAAATTCAGTGCTGGTACAAATAATGAGCATGTTGCAGGAGTTGAACCGGTGTTATCTAGTTGGCATAGGAATAATGTGATAACTTTCTACGATCATTATTTATTCTTAATAATCTGCATGGAAATCAGAAATATTGATTTTCCGACAAATTAAATATATTTATGTAATGTTATGAATTTTGAATCATTTCTTTTAAAATTTGAAGTGTCTTGTAATCAATGTATTTATTTATTTCCGAGGTTATTAATTGAAACTTGAGTTTACTAACAGTTTATTTGTATGATACTTAATCATAAATGTGGGTTTGGGTGCACCCCGTCACATTTTGAGTGCCTGTCCCAAGCCACGAACTGGATTAAAAACGTTATATGTGGTCGTCTTTTGTGTTGAATGAGTTCATGTGAAGGGTCCTAGTTCGATTAATTTTTTTTATATATTGGTGGAATTGTTGACCATCAGTGTTTAAACTTCTTTTTGCATAATATAGTTTACCAGGCAAATTCAATCATTACAAATAACATGTATGGCTTAGTAATTTGCCATAGAATACGGAGTAAGTTTACCAGCCCTATTCTGTTGCTAACAAAGGGACAATGAAATACACCTGCTGTTTTATATGTATCATACTGTACCTCCGAATTGAAAGGATGTCAATCTCTCTGATTCAACTCCATTCTCTTCTGATATATATTCCACGGTTAAAAACTCGTATTTTAAAGGATTTTGGGCTTTCCTATCTTCTATAACATCCCTTTCGTCTTCTGCTCCTTCATCTTTCCAATCATAGCACTTTATGTTGAAGCCAGTTGTAGAAGCATTCCCTATGAATATAAAGAACACCCTTATCGTTTTTGATCAATAATATGCTGATATCTCGAAATTGCAAGATGGGATCCAGTGTACAGACGCCGGGGTATAGAAAAAAAGCCTAGTTTCTCTGCCTTAGGGCACAGTCCCTCCGAAAGAAGCATACGATTATTGTCTGGGGGCGGGTCAAGCACACTGCTAGCACATATAGGATGGGATGCACATTGGTGTCTGGTGTATGGATAATATCATATTCTTTGCTTGCAACGGTGCTATATGAGTAACAATTTAGGAGCGGTTTTTGGTGATCTGATAAAATGCATACTATTCTGACCCTTTTAAATACACCCCATTACCTGTGGTACTCTAACAGTCGGTCTTTTTATCCGTCCCAGTGCTACCAGTGCCAT
>MJUT01017080.1:953344-972576 GCA_002080005.1 Gigantidas platifrons | reverse complement strand
TTTTTTATAATTTTCTGTGGAATGGGAAGAATGATAAAATTAAACGTACTGTTATGATTAATGGATATGAAGAAGGAGGATTAAAAATGCCGCATATTAAATCTTTTTGCTGTGCATTGAAAATGTCTTGGATCAATAAACTATTAGACCCACTGAATTTCTCACCTTGGAAGACTTTACTTCTTAGTTCAATACAACGATGGGGAGGGGATAATATTCTATATATAAATAAAAAGGGTTTGGAAGTACTGGCAGGGAAATTAAATCCATTCTGGAATGATGTATTTTGTAATTTTTCAGAACTCAAATCTATGGATAGTGATATTTGTGATAAAAATGATGTATTGAGTCAATCCATATGGTTCAACCCATTTATAAAGATAAATGGAAATATGTGCTTCCATAGTCAACTATGTGAAAATGGTATCTTTTTCATTAATGATTTAATATCACCAGATAATAAAAAACTGTACACATTTAATGAATTTGTGGATACTTATGATGTTAATATTAATTTTGTAGAATACTATGGTATTATTAGTGCAATTCCAAATAATTGGAAACAACTTATTCTAGGGGAAAATATAAAACTTGACAGAATATGCAATGAAATAGTTGATAAAATAAAAGCAGAAAACAAACCTTGTAAATATTTCTATAAATTATTTATTCTGAGAGTTCAGAAAGAACCTATAAATTGTCACAAAAAATGGGAAAATGATTTAGAAACGTCTATAGAAGATTGGCATGATATTTTTTCACTGTCATTTTGTATAAGTAAAGATACATATTTACAAAACTTTCAGTTTAAACTATTGCATAGAATTTTACCTGTCAATCCATTCCTATATAAATGTGGGCTTAAAGAAACAGAATTATGTACTTTTTGTATGGAAACTAAGGAAAACTTGTTACATTTATTTTGGAATTGTAATTTAGTTAAAAAAAATTGGTTTGCTGTTAAAAACTTTTTAATGATTTGTGGTATTGCTCTGCCCTTAACAGCTAGGGAGATAACTCTTGGAATATCTGAGAGTGACATTGAGAACCAAAATACAGTGAAAAATATCTTGTTAATTTTAAAATGTTATATATACAAGTGCAGATGCAAGGGGGAAAGTCCACACTTACACAGAGGTCTTCAATACCTAAAATAGTATATTAAAATAGAGAAAAATTCCACTTTTTACATGTCCCCAAAACAGACAGAGCAAATTAATCAAAAATGGCTTAATATTGATGCCGCAATGAATGGCTGATTATCTTTGGATACATATATTATTGTCTTTGTTCTTGTATTTAAAACTGTTTGTATGAAAACAAAATATCGTTTATATATATAATTGTCTGTGTATTATATGTATTGAAATTCATTTGTATGTAACACTTTTTCTATTTTTAAAATAAACAATTACAAAACAAAAAAATGTTTTAGTCACTTAATTCCTCTCTGTGCAGTAGCTATCTTGTAAACAGTAAATTTTTGCTGAGTAAATGCCGTTTTTAGTGGAACAGTCTATGTGTGGTGTAATTACAAATATAGAAACCAACAAACTGGCTGTATTTCAATAAAACGTAATATATATGCAACACCAGACTGGCTTCATAGCTCATTCGATAATCGGATTCTGATAACCCTTTTGGTATCTTCAAGCATTTCACCAAAGAGTGATGTTCAAATATAGGCTATGACCGATTTAAAATCACAGAAGAACCATGTAAGGATCTATGCGGAAATAGGTTATTGTACACCATCTCGATTTGTACATGCAGCTTATAGTCCTTAGCATTCTGATTCTCGGATACGGTTGTGGAGTGTATAGTTATGCCTGAATGCTTGTTATTTCTTAATTTATTTTTGGTGGGGGAGGGAGAGTGGGTGTTTGGCGCATTTATCTGGATGGAAGGCCATTAACCAATCTGCCTCCCATCGTGCTGCTGAATCTATGTCTTATTGAAGTCTTAGACACTCATCTTGTGTTTTAATATCTCTGTAAATGATGCGGGAAAGCCATTTATGTACATGATAAATAAAATAGACCCCAATGCGATACCCCGGGGAACGACAGATGTGACTGGTACTGTATTGGGATGTATTCTATTTACAACAACTGTTTGTGTACGGTCTGACAGAAAGTCTTGGATCCAGAGTAGAGTGTTTCTTGTATACCACAGTATTGGAGTTTATACAGAAAGCGAGGGTGTGGTACCCTATCAAACGATTTAGTATAGTCCACAAGTATCATATAAGTCTGTATGTACTTAATAGATGCGATTCGCATGATTTAGATTTTCTGACTCTATGTTGAAGATCGTAAAGAATGTTGTTGTTTTCTAGATATGTCATAATATTACTGGTTGCAACATGCTCCATAATTTTACAACAGAGGCATGTAAGAGATATAGGACGGTAATTTACTGCTTTATATTTTTCACCTTCTTTAAATGATGGCGCTACACTTGCGTGTTGTGTTTCCAGTCTTTGTGTATTTCTTCTAATTCTAGTGATTTTGAAAAATATTGATGTTAAAATTGGTGCCACTTGCTCTTTTAATTATTTTACTATTGTCCGGTCTGCATGATGTATGTGGGTTTAGATTACATTAAAAAAATGTCATACTCCAGCTGATGATATGTTCATTTTTACATAATTTTTTTAATATTATTGAATTTATGCTCATTTGAATATCCATGAAATACTTGTTACAGGACATTAAGCAATCAAGAGGCAACCAATTATTCATGCCAGAGGAACCACTCATTGTGGATCCAAATAAATAAAGCGTTTTCTTTCCGTTTTGGGGAACAGTACTACGAAGTGCTTGCCTTTATATAGTAGTAATTTTCTTATTTTTGAAATTCAGATTAAAGAACAAACGAATATGTATTTAATGAGCAATCATCGAAATGTTGGATGGACGAATTTACATTATTTCACAGTATTAGGTGTACAGGTAATGTGACTACGTCCTTGATTGTGTTTGTTAATGATATATCAAATGTACTTACCTTGACGAGCCAAATATGATACGATCAATTTATTTTTAAACTTGTTATAACGTTGTTGTTGTTTTATTTTTTACATTTTAATGCTACAGCTTGAGTAGAATCTATTTTTGGATTCAATTATTTTTTTCACAAAGGTACATTTTTATTCATTAGTGATACATTTCTGTATTTATTCTTCATTTATCTGGATTGAATGCACTCGTTTGCGTGTTTCCAGTCTTTGTATATTTCTTCTGATTGTAATGATTTTGAAAAGAAGATGTTAGATTTGGTACAACTTGTTCGTTTAATTTGCTTTACTATTGTCTGGTCGCATGCTGTATGTGGGTTTAAATTACATGAACATTTTGATACTCCAGCTGATGATATGTTCATTTTATATAATTTTGCAATATTATTGAACATATACTCATTTGAATATGCATGCAATTCTTGCTACTGGACATTAAAGCGGCATTTGCGGTAGTGCCTATTGACAAAATTTGTGGACGGAGCTTATCATCAGGGTATTGTGTTATTAATAGAATGATAAAAAAAATTTCCCATTGAATAGCATATTTATGAAACTGTACGTCACATACCTCAGAAATTTGAATTTTCGAAGTGATTTTTGTAGTTTTTAGACTGATGAAGAATATTATTTTTTAATAAGACTGAAAGTGTCGTAGGGAGGAACACTAGTGACCATGCCTGTCAAATACTTTGCTCAAAAGTAACTGTGAAAATATGTATCATTGATTTTTTCCTCCTCGAGATAATCGTACTCAACTTAATGAACCAATCGGCAAACATTGGGTGAATCCGCTTCTCTTTCTCAATCCCTCGGCTGTAATAAGGTATTTGATATGCGTCTACGCGTCACATTTCTTCACCGGAAGACCGTATCACTTCAATCAAACATTGCGCACCGCGAATAAGTTCTAAAATGGCGACAATAGATGAGTGTATAGAGTTTGCTTTGAAAAATATTGGTCTTTGATGAAGGTACAGAATCAATTGCGACGAATGAAAATAAATTATTATTGGACGAATATTCGAAATCAAAATTACTTTAATACCTCCTTCATTGAAGATGTCCGAAAGTAGTTCCAATGGGAGCTATCGTAATATGGACGCGGTTTGATGAAGGTACGGAATCAGCCGAAGTTGCGACGAGTGCATAATGAACAATCTGAATGTTTGCTCCGCCCACAGCTATTTATACTCACGGCTCCGGTTTAAGTAATCAACATGCAACCAATTATTCATTCCATGGTAACCACTTTTTTGTGAGTTTCTGTTTTCAACATCCATGATTTTCAGAATCCAAATAAATAAAATGTTTTCTTTCCATTTTGGGGAACAGCACTACGAAATGTTTGCCTTTATATTGTAGTATGTTTTTCTTATATTTGAAATTCAGATTAAAGAACAAGCGAATATGTATTTTATGAGCAATCATCGAACATTGGGATCGACGAATTTAGATTACTTCACAGTATTAGGTGGTGAGCAGGTACAATGTAACTACGTCTTTGATAGTGTTTGTCAATGATATATCAAATGTACTTACCTTGATGAACCAAATATGATACGATCAATCGATTTATATATATATATTTTACATTTTAATGTCACAGCTTGAGTATAATCTATTTTTAGATTCAATTATTTTAATCACAAAGGTACTTTTTTAAATTTTGATTCATTAGTGAGACATTTCTGTATTTATTCGTCATGTTCTGAATAGTGGTTTAGCAATATACCATGCAGTTTATAAACCATAGAACGCAGTGACAAAACAAGGAATGCTATTTTTAGTTTATAACCATTTTATTTGCTCATAGACACAAAATGGCATCAGACACAAGTTTTACCAACTCATGAAGTCTTCTCTTTTGAATTACATAACAATTATAACAAATAAACATGAAACAGAACATGCACATTAATGTATGTATACCAGTAACAATTACACATATAAAAAGGAAAGAAGCATTTGTTCTACTTTCTGTTTTGAAATTATGTTAAATTTCATTATGGTTATACAAAAATGTAATATAAGTCATAAATGATTAAACTTTGATACTTACAGGTATTACAACGGTTCCTACAATAAGGTACTTGTGTTGTTTCACATATTTCTAAAAAAAAAAAAGTATGAAACTTTGCTTTATGGACTAACAGGAAATGAATGGGTCGCTCACATGATAAATTAAAACGTGGCATCGATCAATAACATTTAATATCTGGGACCTTACACAGGTGAAATAATAACAGAATAGCTTACAAATGTATACTAAAAATAGTGGTCTAAATAGAAGATCTATATTTTAGAATAAATCAACTTAACGTGTAAAATGATAATGAAGATCGAGTAAAGTTTGAAAAAAATAGAAATGGTTATTATTGGTAAACAAACAACCCAATCATTTATTTATAAAAATTAATTACATGTCTAACAATTTTTATTCAGTTTGAATGATACGGAAAAAATAGCCCCAATAAAAACCCACCAATTACTTCATAAGAGCGAGAAAACCACCGCTACCTTCCATAATAAAATACGATCAAGAGAAAATAATTTAATTCTAATTCCCTCCGGTCCAACGAATAAAATTATACTATAACAAAAACTCCACCAACAAAACTGACCGTCACGATATAACTTAAATATTTGTTGAAAGTGGCGTTAAACACTATAGCCTTAACCCTCACTCCTGGTAAGAATTGTTTTCCCGGGCAAAATAGAACTAAAATCCGCCGATATACGCCATGCATTAGACCAACAAGCTTAGTTTTATTTTTTCATAGTGATACTTCACTGAGACAATAGTCCACGGGTAGACATGTCACTCCACTAGGTCACATTATCCTGATCCCGAGCCAACCAGTCTGCTCTTACACCTTATTACTGCCTGCTAAACGGAGAAGCAGCAAATAACAATATCATAGTCTGTAGTCTGACCAGACAGGAGCTCTAACCCACGGTCCACCAGATCCGACGTGAGCAGATAAACATTACACTACCGATGCTGTTACCATGCGATGATAGATTGACAGGAGCTCGAACCCACGATCCACCAGATCCGGCGTGAGCAGATAAACATTACACTATCGATGCTGTTACCGTGCGATGATAGATTGACAGGAGTTCGAACTAACGATCCACCAGATCTGACGTGAGCAGATAAACATTACACTACCGATGCTGTTACCATGCGATGATAGATTGACAGGAGTTCGAACCCACGATCCACCAGATCCGACGTGAGCAGATAAACATTACCCTACCGATGCTGTTACCATGCGATGATAGATTGACAGGAGTTCGAACCCACCATCCACCAGATCCGACGTGAGCAGATAAACATTACACTACCGATGCTGTTACCATGCGATGATAGATTGACAGGAGTTCGAACCCATGATCCACCAGATCCGACGTGAGCAGATAAACATTACACTACCGATGCTGTTACCATGCGATGATAGATTGACAGGAGTTCGAACTCACGATCCACCAGATCCGACGTGAGCAGATAAACATTACACTACCGATGTTGTTACCATGCGATGATAGATTGATAGGAGTTTGAACCCACGATCCACCAGATCCGACGTGAGCAGATAAACATTAGACTACCGATGATGTTGCCATGCGATGATAGATTGACAGGAGTTCGAATCCACGATCCACCAGATCCAACGTGAGCAGATAAACATTACACTACCGATGCTGT
The DNA here is from genome assembly GCA_002080005.1 of Gigantidas platifrons. Taxonomy (NCBI): domain Eukaryota; kingdom Metazoa; phylum Mollusca; class Bivalvia; order Mytilida; family Modiolidae; genus Gigantidas; species Gigantidas platifrons. The sequence goes on along the minus strand of MJUT01017080.1, from coordinate 965,845 downwards.
TACCATGAGATGTAAACTATTTGAATATGTTCTTCTTCCAAATACTGCACTAGACTCTAAGGATAGAATGGATAATATGTTATGTACTTTATGAGAACGTGACCGTTTTATCCATAAGAAAGTTCAATGAGGTTTATATGAACTTAATGCACTAATGTTTTAAATACAGGATACCATTTCCTCATTAGTTATTAGATTCCTGTTAACGTGCTGATGACTTAAAGAGAATGAGTCATCTTCCCATTGCTTGCCCATTTATATGAAATAACATGAAATTATGTTGACGTTTTAAAAATGATATATACACTTTCACACTAATCTATTTTCATTTGAGGTATGCATATGTACTCACAGTCTGATTTTCATAACGATTTACTTCAAGTCAAATAACATAGCGGCAGAATTCATTTGATATACCATATAGACCACATGCCTTTTAGTTCATCGGTAGAAAAGTGAAGATTAAATTTAGCATTCTCCATAAAAGAGGCGCGCATTTAATGGCCATTCAAGGGGGCATTATGTAATTAATTCTTTCCTCACAAGTTTCAGATGCCACCTCAAGGCCCATATTTCTCCAGAGATCCATCCGGGGATTAACACCTACTTAATGACGTACTTCTACCATTTAAGAGGACGGACAGCGAGATTGTCTTTGACATCCCTCCTTTGTTGTCCTACTCGTGTCACATTCCCTGTTACAAAATATTCAAAGATACATTGGGGGTATACAGAAGGCCAGATAACACAATCATCAAAATAGAAAGGTAAGAAAGACTAATACTGACCCATAAATCATTGCACAGAAACTAAAGACTGAGCGACATAAACACCACAACAAAAACTGTATGTGAATGCTTGTGCTCCTGTCGATAAGTTGAGTCTTCTAGTAGATTGGGTTACAATTGGATCAATATTCTACAGCCATTTCATGTGTATGTGTGTAAATAAGGGTAATAACAAAATTACCGAACACAGAGCAATCTTCCAAAGGGAATTTCAAAACTCATAAATCAATAAACAAACAAAATCAGTCAACAACAGGGAAACTTGAAAACCGCAATGGTCCTGACTTGGTACAGGCATTTCTAAAGAAATGGTGGATTGAATCAGATTTCAGCTTCGATTACGGTTCAAAGGTTCCCGTTGTCACTAAAACAGCATTTACAACAATTACTGGAAAAAAGCTAATCTATTCAGTACCGCTGATTTATTAAATACCGACATTTTCTGTGCATGTGTGTGTTAAAGCTTATCTATTCAGTACCGCTGATTTATTAAATACCGACATTTTCTGTGCATGTGTGTTAAAGCTAATCTATTCAGTACCGATCTCACTTTTAATGAGGTGTCGGCTATGACGATTCTTGTCATCGTTCGTCTCCAATCTACCTGCAGAATTTGTACAAACTAGTTGTAAAGCACCAGGGTAATGAACGTTATCTACCATAGACAAATCTACATGTCTGTATAAGATAAAAATGTAGATATCAAATTTACTGAACACCACGCGTTTCTGTGATAACATTCATTAGGTATGCTCAACATAGAAATATGGGAAAGCCTAAAAATTCAAAGAGTTTGGAAGCAATATACCAAAGGGCTTAAACAGGATAGCCCACATCGGCTAAGGTAACTTTGCCTGAGGAAGGAGAACCTTTGTTTTGATAACAATAAGGCTGGTGATGTGTTATATTCTTGTGGACGATGGCGTTGTCATGTCCAAATGATAAAAAAAATGAAACATCTAAACATCGTTTTTGTCATTTAATAATATCGAGAACAAGATACCATTGATATATGTTATGAAAGGGGTAGTGTGAGTTAATATAAAAACAAAATAAAATTTTCAATTTGAAAGATTCAAAATATTTTATCGATTATATAGTAAACAAAGGAAATAGATAAAATGCAATGCCTGTATAAATCCTATCCTATTTAAGATGAATAGAACGCGATAACAGTAATAAATCAATACACACTCATGTATAAATATACATCATGCATATTGTAGTAAGTCAGGGGAGACAATTCTCCCTCAAGAATAAATTCATTGATGACATAAGATATTGAGTAGTAAACAATCATATTGATCAGGTTGGTGAATTATAAATTTCTTATATAGAGCGTAAGTTGTTGATTTACAAATCGGACGAGTTGTGTGGACAAGTTTAGAAAGTAGCTTACAGTACGTTTTGTACTTTCTAATTTTTGTCCGTTTCTCCCAAAAAGATCATTTTAGGATAGTGAAGTACGATAAGACATATTAGACTTCTATCGAGAAAAGTACTTCCGGGTCATTATATCTGTACAACGTATAACTGCTACTCTTGGTACTGATGGTGAGTTCCATGGCTTAATCTACAAAGACGTCAACTTAGTGGGGAGTTTTCATTTTACAGTACTGAAAGCCTGATCGCCAACCATAGTGGGCGACGCATTTAGAGAGTGTTGTGTTCCTTGTACTTAAAAAACACCTTTGTAGATTTCGACAGAATGGGCATCTTGTAGACACCATGAAAGGTTAATTTGTTTTCACTTCTGGCCAAAATCGCCATAAATCTCTAATGGCCGCTTAGCAACCAATAATGGACCTACAATCAACCACTGAAATTTGTCATATAGCACAATTTATAACTTTGAATTATTCCGCTATCATCATTATAGGTCAAATACCAATCAGAAAGAAAATATATTACTTTGAGTTATCCCCCTTTGAACACATTTTTCATTCTTGATAAGACCAAATACATGGTGCGACGTTGCTGCCAATGTCGTATTGTAGGTAGTAAGTTATTTGACATCAACCTAAGTAATATATGACCTTAATTATATAAAGTTGTGAGTTCGTTGGTGGTCCGTTCCATGGAATAATTTTCCTATCATATCTATTACATTTTCTATTATTTGTAGTAATCTAAAGTCTGTTCTAGGTGTCACCTGTACCTACCTGTTGTCGTGTTTGTTATTTTGTTCTCGTCATGAAATAAACTTGAAATAATAGTCAACTTGTTATTAAACAACAATCACTCAATCATAAGAACACATATGGTTATTACTGCGTCGATACCTCTGCTGTGCAATATTAGTCCCCGAGGGTATCATCTGTCCAGCGGTCAGTGTTTCGGGACTGACATGGTTTATTAGATATATTTATTATTGATATTTACATTTCCTAAATAATGTAATTATTAGTCAAAGCTAAGTTTCTCCTCACTCGGGCATTATGTTAAAGACACCTTATGTAGATTTAGAAAAAAAAGAAAATGTATTGTAGTTGTTACCAACGAATATCGGGACCGTCGTGGTTGTACATTACCTATTGCCACTAACGTTGGGTTCGAATCCCGTTCAGACGAGGTGTACTCGATACAACATATGATAAAGCTTGTCAGTTTCGAATTTCATGACTTCACCCATAGAGCTGCCCAGCGCATCCCCAGATGCTGGATATAGGATACCCTCTCCATCTGGGGAGGGAGTTGTCAGATTGTAAGTCAGAAAACCCATCGCGAACCATAGTATGTAATGTACTTGGAGAATGTCACGCTCCGTGTACGTTAGATACCTCTTTATGTAGACACATTGTAAGCGCTACAAAAGACTAATTGTTTCCTACCCAACTCTCCATACGTTTTCAGTGGTAGTCAAAAGTCATTGTCTTGGTTGTCCAATACCTTCCTCATTTCCGTGTCATGTTTAGATAGTAATGCACTTATTCTAGTTATGAATATAGCTGAATACTACTACCGTACGCAAATACAAGAAGTGGATTTGTGAGGCACATTAAAAGAAGCTACGATTTTACGAATATAATAAACAAAGCAAAAACAAATACAGCAAAAAAATCATGGATTCTCTAAGTAATGACAATTTCAAGTTATTTTAATTTTGATTAATTGTTGTTTAATGCTACGGGAGCAATATTTCAGCAAGAACAGGTTTCACCATAACGGGGTGTCTTGGTCGTGATCGTATGGTAGTTTGATTTACAACTACCCATGTAATCAGTCCTATCACCGCTGATGTTGTGAGTTCGAATCTCAATCAGGGTGAGGTGTAAAACATTAGTTTTTCAGTGACTTGTGACCGGTCGGTGGTTTCTCTTGTTTCATCCACCAATAAAACTGATCGACACGATACACCTGAAATATTGTTGAAAGCGGCGTTAAACACGATCAAACAAACAAACATAAGCAATAAATTGCACAGGATATGTCTGATAAAGCAAAGAAGCCAATTTAATACTTGGATATTTGTGTAGTATAGCACCACAAATTGCATGGATTTGACATTCTGTTTTTTTAATTTTTCGTAACCTGAATTATTTGCCAACTTTCCCTTCTACTTACTACATCCGAAATCCTTGGGGAAATATGGAGAAACTCTAGCCCAGATTTAATATATATGTGTAATTATTAAATCACTGCCTATCACCTCTAATCTTTCTCTCATAGACCTAACCTGCATGATGTAGTCGCTACATCCACTACGGTCGCTACATTAATACGATTGTCAATAAAAGGTGCACTAATCATTCGTGTAAGCATGGTGCGATGTATACACAATTAGGTGGTTTACATCGTGCCCTCCACCAATAAAAACTGACCAACACAACAAGACTGAACTAAGGTTAAAAGTATATTTTATTAATAATTATCATTGGACAAATACAGTAATAAACCTTAGGGTCAGCCGTAACCGTAATTGTACGATAGATACAGATTATTACATGACATTTTTCATATCATACCCTTTATCAGCCCTAGGTCATGATATCAGTCCAAGAGCCGATAGGCTCAAGGGTTGATATATGAACGAGGGCTGATAAAGGGTATGATATGAAAAATGATATGTGTATCATATACTTCAACAGAGGAAATAACTGATTTGTACCAAAATGTAAATTAGTCATTTTGGCTAGAATTAAATACATGTATATAGTCATAGAACAACAAAAATATTGTTTTAATATGCAAATCCAATAAATGCACGTTGTTTAACCACTTTCTACATCATAGGAGAGAAATTGGTAGTTAATACTTTTCTGCACAAATATTTTATAAAACAGTTGAATCCGCCGTGTCTGTAAATACAGTTGTCCGGAAATTCACGAAGTGATCTTACGGACATTGACGGAAAGCCATGTAATAAATTTCCGGAAGCAGTTAATAAACTTGCTTTATTCGATCATTCTTGTGAAACTGGGTGAAATAAACATGACTTCTCTTATTATTCTAAGCAAAACTCAAAGTTTTATTACAGGGTAACATTTTAGCTTTATCACTTACAAGTATATGATAAATAGATTTAGCCTACCTTAACATCCAGTTACTATCACTGCTGAATTTGTGACTTCTATTGCCGCCCGTGCTGACGTTTAATCGATAAAGCTAGTCAGTAAATGTGGCAGATTGTTTTCCGCCCTCCCTCCCACCCCGATAACACTCAACAACCATGACATTACTGAAATAACGATACTAGTGGCGTTAAACACCAATAATCATAACCATGTATGAATTCCGTGACATATTGATGAGTTGTAAACGATTAGAGAGCAACATTTCTTCAATACCAAACATACTTTTCGATGAGATGATGATCAATGTCTACTTAGTAATAAATCAACATGTTGATCTGGAAATTTGTATCCTACCAGGTCACTGAAAACAACCATCCTAAAGTTGACATACCGTCGTGGTCGTATGGTGGTTAGATTTAAAACGTCATGTGCACTCAGTGCATATCACCACTAGCGTTGTGAGTTCAAAATCCGCTAATGGCGAGGTATTGTCGATACAACATTATGAAATAAAGTTTGCCAGTGTCCTGCGGCACTTCACTGGTTTTCTCCAGTATTCCGGTTTCCTCCAACAATAGACTGACCGCAACGATATAAGAGAATTATCGTTAAAAGTGGCATAAATACCAAAACCCTACCCAACCCTACCCCCGCTCCTCGTAGGACAGATTAAAACCTGATTCAAACTCGATCAATGTTAATTCCGACTCTGTTATGCTGTGTTTTTGGTAGAGAAAGAACACACACATCTTTTGTAATGTTTGGTTTGGTCAAACAGAGATCCACATCAAGTCAATGTTAGCACACTGAACAATACCATGATCAGCCAGTAGATAAAGAATTTTAAACGACGCGAGAATCCGCAGTACAAATGAGAACACATTTCATTATTATTGGGTTGTTATTATTTATCTTTTTATCACAATCACATCATTTATAAAAATAAATCTTAAAAAAATTTAAAATATTTTCTTGTCATCGTATCTATTTGGCATTTTTTAAACTGTTGATTATGATAATTCAATTATGTGAAAATGTCTTTATTATGTTTATCACACGTCCCTAAAATTTAAAGAGGATCTATACGACCTGTTCCTGATTATGACTAAAGAATGTCTGTCCCAACGGACATGTTGCATTTCCACTCTTAAAAAAATTAATTAATTATGTAGAGATCCTGGAAAGAAATACTATACTCTCCTTTGTTCCCTTTTAAGTGATATATTTGTATTTAAAAGTAATATTGTTTTGCTTTATAATGATTTTATTGTCAATTGTTGTATTGAGAACAACTTACTAGTCCCTCTCTATGCAAATACATTAATAACATAAATCAAATGACAAAAATGTAATAATTAATCAACTAAACAAAATTACATTATATGTAATATTGTTTAATATTTAACAGAAGAAAATAGAGGGAAAAGGGGGGTAAAGCTTATAAATTATGTAGTGATAATATAACTGTTGGAAAAATTTAATTATTAAATATAAAAGTTTGTCGAATATATGTATGCACTAATTTGAAAGTATAAAGTATTCTTCACTAATTTCGTTACATTCATATATACTACAGAGGTGGGAGCAAAGTTAATACATTAAATAACATTACGTAATAGACAACAATGTAGGTAAAGCTTGAAGATACCAAAGAAGTAATCAGGAGACGTATACCGAGGAAGGACAAACAATGATCTACAAAACACTACACATAAAAGTTAAGATGGAACAAACAGAACCTCACAATAGCAGGGGGATGTAAGATGCTCTAGAAGGGTAAGCATTTCCTACTTAACAAAGAGGAATCATATTCTTATAACAATTCCGATGACTATAGTATGCTTATCTCATGTTAACAATTACTTAATTTTCAGTCAGAAAATTGTCGCTATCAATTTTAACAGACACTAAATAGATATGCCATACCATCCTTTAAATTAGCAACAAGCAGCTGCTTTTTCGGTTCATCAAAACATACAGCTGATGGATTGTTTAATCCATCCTCATTCGTCAAGATCTGTTTTTGGTATTGTCCTTCAGCTGATATTACTACAGTATTTGACGTAGATACACCAACCACATACAAATTCCCGTTCTCATCTATTGTTATACCCAGTGGGTTTCCTGGAACGTCCTCGTTCTTGAACTGCCAAACAGGAGTGCCATTGAAAAGACAACATGTTATGGTATTTTGGGTTTCATTGGTATAAATTACTTTCCCTGCAAATGCCACAACGTAAGAAAATGAAGGTGTGGTAGTGTTTGGAATTGTAGATATTCTGAAATCCTCAGAACAGGATAGCACGTGTAAATTTTTATTTTCAACACAACATATTAATGAATCGTTATAATATGTAATCCCATATGTTCTGCCAGGAAGAGAGACGAATTTTGTAATACTTAGTCCTGCTATGTTTACTATGTTTATACCTGGTGCCGATCGAAATTCCCCAGAGGTGACTACAGCTGTGTTATCATCAATGCAGACAACATCAAAAGAATTACTCACAGGAACTGTGTTGATTGAGCCATCACCATATACAATCAGCAGTTGATTGTCCAAATGTAAGGTAAACAACATCAAACCCTTCGTCGTTACACAACAACCCCTAACATAACGTCCGTCAATTTTAATTTTTCTCTTTAGCTTAAGCGATTTGTCGTTGATGGTCAAAATCTGGGCCTGTTTATTTTTATTTCTTACCAAGCTAATGCTACTTCGTTTGGTTTGAAATCCTACAGAGCCAAAAGATTTAACGCCTGTTAAAATATCTTGTATCTTGGTATCAATATTACACGTAATGTTTATTTGTGCAAAATTCTGGTCATCAGGTAATGATTGAATAAAGCGTTCGTGTTCTGTGACGTTTGATTTGACTTCTCTCATTCCAAAGAAAGCTTGGAAATCTGACGCATGCTGCGTGATGTCTTCGATGTTTTTCTGACGCTTTACTATATTATTTTCTTTATCTTTCAGAATGGCAATGGTTCCCTGGATATCAGTTTTAGCTTTATTCTCCAGTTTTTGAAGTTCTGATTTTAATTCCTCCTCTAATTTGTCTAGGTGTTGGTTTATATTACTTCGGAGGTTCTGAACGTTCAAGATATGTTTCTGCACTTGATCGTTAACGGTTGTCAAGTTCTCTTCTCGGTCAGTTCTGAGTCGCTTAATGTTTTCTACCAAATCTTCAACTTCTTGTCGTAAATCTTGAAAATTTTGAGATGTCTTTGCATTGTCAACCACTTCATCAATTGGAATTATCTCACCACACTCTCTGTGTGTTTTGATACACCTGTAACAAATCGGACATTCATGTGTGACGCAATATTGCTGGTATCTTTGGTGGTGATCGGCACAAAACAGTTTAATATCGGCCAGAAAGGACGGTTGTTTCTGATAGTCTGAAATAGGAATTGCATTGTGATCACGTGATGATTTCGCCAGACTATGGTGTTCATTACAGTTTGGACATAGTGTTTCCTGACATTCAGGGCACCAGTCTGTGGCATTGATAGATAGATGACGCTGATTACAAATATCACACAAGGATACTTCTAATGCCATGGAGTTTCTGGCCTAAAAAGAAAAGAAATCATATTTAAACACGGTAGATCGCTATAAAAGGCTTTTTTCTGTTCATACCTAACTCTACATACTTTTCAAGTGGCAGTCAACGGTCATAATGTAGGTTCTATTTTAAATCTAATTGTAAAGTGATGCCAAGGTATTTTGCAGGTGCTACTGAATCTCGGATGTGGTTGTGGAAAATATAAGTATTTTTGAATATTTGTTTTGTTTTATTTTGTCTTGTTTCTTGGGGGAGGGGGGATAAACTGAGCTTAGTACATTTATTTGGATGTAAGGCCATTAACCAATCCGCCTCCCATCGTGCTGCTGAATCTATGTCATATGTCTTGTTGAAGTCTTAGACAGTTATCTTGTATTTTAATATCTCTGTAAATGATGCTGGAAAATCATTATTGTATATGAGAAATGATATAGGCCCCAATGCGATACCATGTGAAACAACAGATGTAACTGGTACTGTATTGGAAGATATTCAATTTACAACAATTGTTTGTGTACGGTCTGACAGAAAGGCTTGGAACCAGAGTAGTGCATACCATAGTATTGGAGTTGATACAGAAAGCGAGAGAGTGGTACCCTATCAAATACTTTACCATACTATCATATAAATCTGTATGTTCTTGATAGTTGCGATTCACATCATCTAGATTTTCTGACGCCATGTTGAAGGTTGTAAATAATGTTGTTGTTTCCTAGATATGTCATGATATTACTGGTTATAATATGCTCCATAATTTTACAACAGATGCATGTAAGAGATATAGGACGCTAATTTACTGCTTCATATGTTTCACCTTCTTTATATGTTTGCACTACGTTTGCGTGTTTCCAGTCTTTGTCTATTTCTTCTGATTCTAGTGATTTTGAAGAAAAAAAATTGATGTTAAAATTGGTGCAACTTGTTCATTTAATTATTTTACTATTGTCCGGTCTGGATGCTGCATGTGGGTTTAGATTGCATAAAAGTTTTCATACTCCAGCTGATGATATCTTCATTTTTATATAATATTTAAATAATATTGAACTTATGCTCGCTCATTTGAATATTCATGAAATACTTGCTACTGGACATCAAGCAATCAGCGGTCAACCAATTATTCATGCCAAGGGAACCTTTTTTGTGGGTTTCTGTTTTCAACATCCATGATTTTCAGAATCCACACAAATAAAATGTTTTCTTTCCATTTTTGGGAACATCACTACGAAATACATTTCTTAATATTTTAGTATATTTTTTCCCTTATTTTTGAAATTCAGATTCAAGCGCAAATAAATACATGTATGTATTTATGCGAAATCATCGAGAATTGGGATCAACGAATTTAAATCATTTCACAGTATCAGTTGTACAAGTACAATGTAACTACGTTTGTTTGTCAATGGTTTATCAAATTACTTTACCTTGATCAGCCGAATATGATACGATCAATGGATTTTTAAACTTGTTATTACATTTATTTTTACATTTTAATGTTACAGCTTGAGTAGAATCTATTTTTGGAAATCTTCAATTATTTTATTCAAAAAAGGTGCATTTTTATTTTTATTCATTAATGGTACATTTCTGTATTTCTTCGTCATGTTCTGAATACTGGTTTAGCAAGATATCTTGAAGTTTATAAACCATAGAACGCAGTGACAGAACAAGGAATGTGATTTACTGTTCGTATGTATGGGGAAAATCACTTGTTCTACTTTCGGTATTGAAATTATGTTAAATTTCATTATGTTTATGATATAAGTCATAAATGATTAAGCTTTGATACTTACAGTTTGTTTCTCACATTTCTCCAACAACAACAAAAAAAAACAAAAAAACTATGAAACGTTGCTTCAAACAATAAACATGCACTATCAGGAAATGAATGGGTCGGTCACATGATAAAGTAAAATATGGCACGTGATCAATAACATGTAATATCTGTGACGTAACATAGGTGAAATATTAACACTATATAGCTTGTACTAAATATAGATAAATAGAAGATTGTTTAAAGGAGAACGAAACCAAATGATGATTTGGGGTTTTACAGAATTTAGAACTAATAAAAAAAATGAAAATATGACTTTTTTAATGAAAATTTTACAAGGGTGTTAAAGCACGTTTATATCTTATTAAACATTTCAGAGTTGCTTTAGTTTGATATATCATACCAAGTGTTTGCTGATTTTTCCAAATTGATTAATGATAAATGTTTAAAATTTCATATTTAATAGTAGTTATTATAACTCGGTTTTATTCCAAAACATTTATTATATGTTTTATCAGAAATTTTACACCATAACCACACAAAACTGTCACTGCTATTTTACAGTGTGTCGTGTTGACGGTGAGAATCCTGACCTTTTAACAATGACACACAATGTTGGTTTGTCAATATATCGATTGATTGATTGTCGGTTAATGCCAAGTTAACAGTATTTACAGCCATATTCATTACGAGAACAAGCTTACTAAGAATATGCATATTGTAGGGAGATATATTAGACTTGGATAGGTGGAGTATTTGATAACCACAGAAAAGGGTGTTTTTTTGCCTTGAAACGGGTCAACAACGACCAAACGATATTGTTCATTAGAGAGCTACTGTAAGTCGTCTATTATGTCCATGGAGAGTGATATTTTCCCTGCATGAAGTACTCGTTTACGTCACTTTATAAGGACGAGTTTGTTAGGGTTAAGGGTTATTGTGCTTAACGCCACTTTCAACAATATTTCATTTATATCGTGGCGTCAGTTTTATTGGTAGAGGAATTCGGAGTACTTGGAGAAAACCACCAACCTGTCCTAAGTAACTGACAAACTTCATCACATAATTATGTATCGAGTACACCTCGCCATGAACGGGATTTGAACTGTATGATGAGTTTGCATCTGATTCGTTCCGTAGAAACAGAGGACGGTACTTTCTGGAGAGGTTGTACCTTGCAGTTAAAAACTAAATGTATGTCTTATTTCTATATTTGATCAGTACATTTCAAATTCGAAGCCAAAGACAGAACGATTTAAATACACAACTGGTTCTAAGTACAAATATCACTAGCAACCAAATTTCTAAAGAAAAAACGCAAAATGATGTACACAATTCTTTTATTTGCGATCAATGTACAATCAAATCCCTTCCTTTTAATCAAAATAAAAATGTTGTAGAAGATCAACATCAGTCTTTTGAGAAAAAAAAATTTGAACCAAAACTTCATTTGAAGATTCGGACCATTTTAAATTTTCTAAACAAAGGGGCCTTCATTTTATTCATCTTAATGATAGGTCACTGCTCCCAAAAATATCAGAATTAAAAATTATTGCATGTAAAACCAAAGCCGCAGTGATATCTATTTCGGAAAAATGGCTCGACGATTCTGTTACCGATGCAGAAATCTGGATTGAAAATTACAGTATTGTGAGGAAGGATAGAACTAGAAATGGCGGTGGAGTTTGCTCTTATATTAGAGATGACATCTCTTTTACTTTAGTACAAGACATCTCAGTCGATGAGCTAGAATCTGTATGGATAGAGTTGTTATTACCTAAATCCAAACCTATAATAGTAGGAACTTGCTATAGGCCACCAAAGCAAAACAATTTTCTGGAACTGTTTGACCTTATTCT
>MJUT01017080.1:932733-945271 GCA_002080005.1 Gigantidas platifrons | reverse complement strand
CCCCGCACCTACTTCTGATATAGCGGACGCTTTTCATCTATTCCGTGATTATTTAGACTATAAATTAATCGATTTGAAATCAGATATGGCTTCCGAGCAGGTCAAAATATCGAAACAAATCAAGGAAGAGGCCGGCATTAAGTTCAAAAAAGAGGGAAACGGGATTCAGTATTGATTTAACGAAGAGATTCTCGGTGACCTATTGAAAGTTCGCAAGTACGTGATTGATTCTGCATCCGTTGGCATTGTTTCTGAATTAATTTCCAAACTCAAGGCAAGAAATAAACTGATAAGAATTGCAGACCCTTCCTCTGGGGGCTGGGCTGGGCTACTGCTAAAGAATACCAGTCGAATGTCATCGCTGACGACTAGGATGATGAAAAGAAAATTAGTCAATCCCAGGGCCGTGCCCTTAAATCCTTCAAAGAAATATCAAAACCTCGTCCGTCACCATATAAGAGGCCTATTCATAAACCAGTTGAAGCTGCCCCTAACCCTGCATATTCTCAGCTATATAGTCGCCCTCAACCTATGCAGCCCTTTCGTGCAGCCACCGGATGTTAGCACTCTAACCAATGCCACGCAAAACCAGTAAAAAAACGGTTTTACTAATAAGAACACATTTCGTGATTATTTGGTTGTTCATTATTTATATTGTTATCACAATCACATCAAATTAAGTTAAAAAAAAGAATAAAAATAAACAGTTGTTATCATATCTATTTGACAATTTTTTAAGCTGTTCACCATGCTAATTAAATTCGTTGAAAATATCTTTATGATCTTTATCACACGTCTATAAAATTTAAAGAGGATCTATTCGACAGGATTATGACAAAAGAATGTCTGTCCCAACGGAAATATTGTATTTCCACTATAATTTTTTGTTTATTAATTATGTAGAGATACTGGGAAGAAATAATTTACTCTCATTTGTTCCCTTTTAAGTGTAATATATGTATTAAAGAAGTAAAATGGCTTTACTTTATGATAATTGTATTGTCAATATTTGAATTGAGAACAACTTACTAGTCCCTCTCTATGCACATACATTAATAACATAAATCAAATCACAAAAAATATAATAATTAATAAAGAGATGGGAACAAAGTTAATACATTAAATAACATTACGTAATAGACAACAATGTAGGCAAAGCTTGAAGATACTAAAGGAGTAGCCTGGGGACGTATATCAAAGAAGGACATACCATACAATGGTCAACAGAAAACGGACAAACAATGTTCTCCTGGGATACACCATCTCATTATGAATAACGTACCAGATTCTGACCCCTTTGATATCTTCAAACTTTTCTAATCTGAGACGTCATGTCATATAAGTGCCAAAAAGACTACAAATCATGTAAAGTGCAAAGCCACACGACAACGCCGCTGCTGTTTCATTATAAACATGACATCATATCTCAAATACACAATCGCAATTAACAATACACATTTATCTATTATCAGTATGAGAACCGTCTGTTCGGGTCATATCAATCAATAAATAAAGACAAATGTATGCCAAAGTAGGAAAATAATTAATGAAATTTAAAATTTTGCGTGTGACAACTTCGGCGCTGTCGTGCTGAATGAAAATACAGGTATATCCCAATAAAAAGCCCGCCAATTACTAATTTAAGCGGGAAATAACCCGCCAATCAATTGTTGCTATACATTTTAAGAGACGCTAAATAGATATGCCATACCATCGTATAAATTAGCAACAAGCAGCTGCTTTTTCGGTTCATCAAAACACACAGCTGATGGGTTGTGTAATCCATCCTTATTCGTCAAGATTTGTTTCTGGTATTGTCCATCAGCTGATATTACTACAGTATTTGACGTATGTTGACCAACCACATACAAATTCCCGTTCTCGTTGACTGCTATACAAAGTGGTTTTACTAGAATGTCCTCGTTCTTGTACTGCCAAACAAGAGTACCATTGAAAAGACAACATGTTATGGCATGTTGTGTTCGATTTGTATAAATTATTTTCCCTGCAAATGCCACAACGTAAGAAAATAAAGGTGTAGTAGTGTTTGGAATTGTAGATATTCTGAAATCCTCAGAGCAGGATAGCACTTGTAAGTTTTTATTTTCAACACAACATATTAATGAATTGCCATAATATGTAATTCCATATGTGTTTCCAGGAAGAACGACGAATTTTGTAATACTTAGTTCTTCTATGTTTACTATGTTGATACCTGATGCTGTTCGACATTCTCCCGTGGTGACTGCTGCTGTATTATCATCAATGCATTCAACATCAAAGCAATTACTCACAGGAACTTTGTTGATTGAGTCATCACCATTTACAATCATCAGTTCATGATCGTTATGCAAAGTAAACAACATCAATCCCTTCGTCGTTACACAACAACCCCTTACACAACTTCCGCTAGTTTTGACCTTTCTTTTTAGAGTAAGCAACTTCTCGTTGATGGTCAAAATCTGGGCCTCCTTATTTTTATTTCTGACTAAGCTGACGCTACTTCGTCCGGTTTGAAATCCTACATTGCCAAAAGATTTAATGCCCGTTAAAATATCTTGTACCTTGTCATCAATGCTACACGTAATGTTTATTTGTGTAAAATTCTGGTCATCAGGTAATGATTGAATATACCGTTCGTGTTTTGTGACGTATGATTTGACTTCTCTCATTCCAAAAAGTGCTTGGAAATCTGATGCATGCTTCGTGATGTCTTCAATGTTTTTCTGACGCTTTATTATATCATTTTCTTTATCATTCAGAATGGCAATGGTTCCCTGGATATCAGTTTTAGCTTTATTCTCCAGTTTTTTAAGCTCTGATTTTAATTCCTCCTCTAACTTGTCTAGGTGTTGGTTTATATTACTTCGGAGATTATGAACTTTCAAAATATGTTTCTGCACTTGATCGTTAACGGTTGTCAAGTTCTCCTCTCAATCAGTTCTGAGTCGTTTAATGTTTTTTACCAAATCTTCAACTTCTTGTCGCAAATCTTGAAAATTTTGAGATGTCTTTGCGTTGTCAACCACATCATCAATTGGAATTATCTCACCACATTCTCTGTGTATTTTGATACACCTGTAACATATCGGACATTCATGTGTGACGCAATATTGCTGGTATCTTTGGTGGTGATAGGCACAAAACAGCTTAATATCGGCCAGAAAGGACGGTTGCTTCTGATAGTCTGAAATAGGGATTGTATTATGATCACGTGATGATTTCGCCAGACTATGGTGTTCATTACAGTTTGGACATAGTGTTTCCTGACATTCAGAGCACCAGTCTGTGGCATTGATAGATTGATGACGCTGATTACAAATATCACACAAGGGTACTTCTGACGCCATGGATTTTCTGGCCTGAAAAGAAAAGAAATGATATTTAAACACGATAGATTTCTACAAAAGGCTTTGTTTCTGTTCATACCCAACTCAACATACTTTTCTAGTGGCAGTCAATAGTCATAATGTAGGTTATATTTTAAATCTAATTGTAAAGTGATGCCATAGTATTTTGCATGTTCTACTGAATCTCGGATGTGTTTGTGGAAAATATAATTATTTCTGAATATTTGTTATGGTTTTTTTTAATTTTATTTTGGGGGGGGTGGGGGGTTTTCTATGCTCAGTTTGCCACCTTTATATGGATGGAAGTCCAATCTGCCTGCAATCGTGCTGCTGAATATATGTGTTTTTAATATCTGTGTAAATGATGCTTGAAAGTCTGTTATGTAAATTAGAAATAAGATAGGCCCTAATGCGGTACACCAGGGAACACATATGATGGAAGATATTCCATTTACAACAATTGTTTGTGTACGTTCTGACAGAAAGAATGATAAGCCTGTGTGCTCTTAATAGTTGGGATTCAAATTATCTAGATTTTCTGAAGTCATGTTGAAGATCATAAATAATCTTGTTGTTTTCTAGATATGTCATGATATTACTGGTTATAATATGCTCCATAATTTTACAACAGATGTCTGTAAGAGATACAGGACGGTAACTTACTGCTTTATGTTTTACACCTTTTTTAAATGCTGGCGCTGCGGTTGTGTGTTTCGAGTTTTTTGTGTATTTCTTCTGATTCTAGTTATTTTGAAAAAAGGGATGTTAAAATTAGTGTCACTTGTTCCTTTAATTCTTTTACTATTGTCAGGTCCGCATGCTTTGTGCGGGCTTAGTTTACAGAAAAGTTTTGATAGTCCAGCTGATGATAAGTTAATTTTTATATAATTTAAATATTATTGAATATATGCTCATTTGAATATGCATGACATACTTGCTACTGGACAACAGCAATCAACATGCAATCAATTATTCATTCCAGGAGAACCCACTTGCTTGTGGATTTCTTTTGTCATCATCCATGATTTTCGGAATCCAAATAAATAAAATGTTTTCTTTTGGTTTTTAGGAACATCACTACTAAATGCATGCATTTATATTTTAGAATGTTATTTATTTTTGAAATTCATATTCAAGAACAAACTTCATAACGTTGTTGGTTTTTTTTTACATTTTTATGTTGCGGCTTGAGTAGAATCTATTTTTGGAAATCTTCAATTATTTTATTCACAAAGGTACATTTTGATTTTGATTCAGTGATGCATTTCTGTATTTATTCTTCTGTTTCTGAATAGTGGCTTAGCAATATACTGTGCAGTTTATAAACCATAGAACGCAGTGACAGAACAAGGAATGTGAGTTACTGTACCTATGTATTGGAAAAACCACTTGTTCTACTTTCGGTTTTGAAATTATGTTAAATTTCATTATGTTTATGATATAAACTTCCGGTAATGGCTGCGCCCACACAAGCTTGTTTGGACCAGGTGTAAATCAGAAAATGATGCAAATTTAGAGTCATAAACTTACTTTTATTGACATATACATGAATATTAACAATATTTCAACTTGAAAATAATTTCTGCAATCGTATTCTACAAAGCTCGCAGCAAACATGGCAGGAACTACTGGCGACATTCAAAACACGTGTGACGACAAACAAATCACATTTGACTTAGATAAAAGATATATCTGGTATTGGAGGAGAACATTACTCCTGAGATATTTATTGATCTACGGAAAAGCCCCTCTATAAATATAAACTAGTCTGACTTTGATAAATCACCAAAAGATATAGTGCTGAAGGATGAGGAAGCACCGTTCGAAGAGAAAAGCCCATCATCCCCATTACACAAATATGTAGTTCAAATCTACAGGAAATCGCGGAAGTTTATCACCATAACAATCTATTATTCTACTATAAGGTGCTTGGTACAAGGAAGTGGATGTCAAAACTTGGCCGATCGAGAACTTGAGAAAATCAAAAAGTTTGTAGATACTTGTTTAAAGGGGAATAACCCAAAGCTAAATATAGATAATAATATAAGAAAAATGAACTTTGCAAAAGTACCTACTCGAAATGATAGTGATGAAACCTCAGATAGCCAAACCTACTTAAAAACTATTAATAACTCAATTATTACAGACACAAGTATGGACAATACTGTAGAATTAGAATCTGATACTGTGATGACATGCATTAATACTGAGGATAATGCAGGTAAAAAGAAGAGTGCTTTAGAAGTAAAATCTACACCAAATGGTACTGATAAACCATCTGAAGTACTAGAACAGAGTAAATTTACACAACAACTGACGAGTGCTTTTCATTCTCTTGAAAACAAGTTGATTGAATGTCATAATGAGTACAGTAAGAAAATAGATGGTATGAACTCTGTAATTCAAGTCTTAAAAGAGAAACTTTAATCACAACAAGAGATAAAATCAGAAATACAAGGGGCAAATAAAGAGCTATGCACTATGAATGCAAGGTTGGAAAAATTAGAGCAATCACTGACACTTAACGGAATCAAAATAGACAGGGTACTGGATGATAAGAAAAGTCATAATGATAGTTCTTTAAACACTGATATACTTCAAGCTAACTTTATAGAGAAATTTGATCCTTATGTGAAAGAGAAAATAGAGGTCATGGAGAATATCTGTCAGGACATGATAAACACTAGTAAAGCTGTGGTGGATAGCAATAAAGGAAAGGGGATGATTCAGGTTACATTGGTCAGAGCATATAAAACATAATATTGTTTTAATCAAGCGGTGGTAGTTGTATTTGTTTATACATGTATATATACATTGTCTGTTTAATGTTAGTTTATGTTTGTATTTCTATACCCAAAAGGGTTTTATATGCAATAAATAGTATTATTATAATGTGATAAATTATAAATGATTAAACTTTGATACTTACAGGTATTACAACGGTTCCTACAATAAGGTGCCTGTCTTGCTTCTCATATTTCTAAAAAAAAAATTGAAACATTGCTTCAAATATTAACCATGTACTAACAGGAAATGAATCGGTCGGTCACATGGTACAATATGCCACTTGAAACAAAATGTAAGTGTCAAATATCAGTGACATTGTTTTATTTTTGTGACGTTTCATATGTAAAATACTCACAATATAGCTTCTATTAAAAATGGTAGTGTAAATAGAAAAATATTAAAGATTTAAGAGCAAATCAACTTTAAGTGTAAAAATGAGAATGAAGATCCGTTATGATGGTAACAAAAATCAAACGTTTTATTTCTAAAAATAAATTACATATCAGAACAAGTATCTATCATATAATTTACATTCAATTTGAATGAATCGAGAAAAATAGCCTATTCAATAAAAATCAACCAATTACTTTATAAGAGCGAGAAAACCACTGCTACCAATTCACCACCTTCCATAATAAAATACGCTCAAGAAAAAATAATTTAAATCTTATTCCCTCTGATCCTACGAAGAAAAGTATACTATACTATTTGTACACATATATACAGCATTGCTTTTTTCAACTTATTTATGAAAATCCGTGTTCATATATTTGCAGTTAGTAAAATATCTGGTAGCAAAGTATTAATTAGTCGACCAAATGGTAGACAAACCCGGCGACACCCACTTTATGCTATACCAACAAGCTTAGTTTGATCTTTTAATAGTGCCAACTCACTGATACAACAGTCCAATGACAGACAGGTCGTCCTACTAGGCCACATTATCCTGATTCTGAGCCAACCAAGTCTGTGGTCTTACTCCTTAATACTGCCTGCTTAACAGAGGGGCAGCAAATAACACTACCATATTATGTAGTTTGACCCGAACCCATGATCCACCACACCCGACGGGAGCAAGCTAATCATTACACTACCGACGCGGTTACCATGCGATTCAAAATATTGGAATATGTTCTTCCAAATACAGGACTAGACTCTAAGGATTGAGTGGGTAACATCATATGTACTTTACGTGGACGTGACCGTTTTATTCATAAGAAAAATCAATGAGGTGTATATGTTTGAAATACAGCATACTATTTCCTCATTAGCTATCGGATTCCGGTTCACGTGCAGATGACTTTAAAAAGGGAATGATTCGTCTTGTTATATTTTCTCCCACATTTATGGATATTTCCATTTCTTGCCCATTTATATAAAATAACATGAAATTATGTTGACGTTTAAAAAATGATCAGATCGTGTTAACACGCACGCACGCAGGAACGCACGCGCGCACGTACACGCACGCACTCACGCACGCAGGAACGCACGCACCCACCCACCTACCCAAAACCCACAAACTCGTGCACCATCAGATATTTTGATAGGCCAGACTCGTTCTGCGAACTCGTCACATGGCCTACCAAAATATCTGATAATACACTCGCCTCTTTGTTCAATAAATGTAACTTATATGGTTGTATATCAAATAATGACTATACAATGCAAAATTTAAAATGTTGGGATGCTGAGATAGATTGCTGCCATATTAAAGAAAACAATACAGGTATATACCATCGTCATACGATTAAACATGGGTATATTGATGACCTTTAATTTAGCCTTACATGACAATGTATCACTTCTATATTTTTATGTAGTATTTTACCGAGGG
Source organism: Gigantidas platifrons (assembly GCA_002080005.1). NCBI lineage: Eukaryota > Metazoa > Mollusca > Bivalvia > Mytilida > Modiolidae > Gigantidas > Gigantidas platifrons. The sequence continues at coordinate 937,297 of MJUT01017080.1, read as the reverse complement.
AGGCGTATTAATTGGTTCGTCATTATACACAGCGACTCAGCACTGTACTGTACACAGTGTCGTCTTAGCGCATTGTCACGCTGTGCAGTTGTCCAGGACTCCGCGATCATAGGGGACCCATGCTAATATATGTATGTTATATACGCAATGTTATTCAATGTTTCAACACTGATTTTGTTGGAAGTACCATTATAATAAATATATGTTTAATTTTATCGACCATTTATATTTTTATTCCTATGAGTGGTTGAGTAGGTAGGGGCACCAGTGCAATGTCTTGCCCGGAGGCATATAATGTCCTTAGGACGACACCGGATGTACCAACGGTGTGGGTACGAATCCCGCTGACGGAAGTACATAATTTGCATTAAGCGATGTCTCAGCCTGTTGCATTTACTGCAGTACTGGTACATGATGTTACATTTGGTCCACATCAAGCTGTTGAATTCAACAAGATCATTACCAATGTCCGAAATGCTTATGATTCTAGAGATGGGCAGTTTACAGCTCCCATAGATGGTTTTTACATGATTTCTGCTACAATACAGCTCCAGTGTACATATTGAAATAGTCATGAATGGTGTACGGCTCGCAGCCATATACGGGGACATCTGTAATCTTGGAGGTAAAACAATAATGGTTCAGTTGGATGAAAATGATAAAGTCTGGGTTTGACATGTCTTTGATTCGGGATTTGGATATATGAATAATGAGGCCGATAGACATTACACTACATTTTCGGGAGCATTAATTGTCGCATTGTAAATACAGCTTTATTTCTATAAATTTCCTAAACGCATTTTAAAAACACAAGTATCCCTATTTTTGTCTCAATGACATAATACTGTGAGATCATTATTAATCGTGGCGTTCTTATTTTCGTGGATTTTGTTGTTCACTTAATTCTCGAAAATTAAAATCGAACGAAATACATTTTTCCCATTGAGTGTTGCCTGTAGTGTTTCAAACCACGAATTCAGCAACCAGTGAATCAATGAATTTTGGTGCCAACGAATAAGAGTACTTTCACATATTTTATTTCCAGTTGCAGTATGAATATGTACTCATTGTCTGATTTTCATAACGATTTACCTTAAGTCAGATAACATAGCGTCATAATTCATTAGATATACCATATATATCACATGGCTTTTAGTTCATTGGTAGAAAATTGGAGAATAAATATCAATGCTCCCATTGAATCACGCCAAGAGCCACGGGAAATGGCGGATATAATGGACGTGTGGGGAAAATGCACCGAACGAGCAAATTGCATTTCATTAAGAGCTGATGCAAGTTATCTTTACCGAGACACGTAAGTGTAGCATTCTCCACACAAGATGACACGTATTAATGGCCAATGAAAAAATCGAATTTTATATGTAATTCGTCCTTCACAACTTGAAAATGCCACATCAAGATGGTTAAACACAACAGCGAAGTAATCGGGACCCATTTTATACAGCGATACTGTTTTGGGATAAACACCTATTATTCTAAATGACGTACTTCTACCATTTAAGAGAACGGTTAGTGGGATTGTATTTGAGAATTCCTCCTTTCTCTGTTACGAAACGCTTAAAGATACAATGGAGGTAAATCGAAGGCCAGACAACACAATCACCAAAATAAAATGTCCAGAAAGACAAAATAATGGTCCATGAAACAGTACACAGACAACTAAAGGCCGAGAAACATCAACACCACAACAAAACTGTGTGTGAACTCTTGAGCTCCGGCAGGATAAGTTGAGTCTTCTAGTAGATTGGGTTACAATTGGATGAATATTCTGCAGACATTTTCAGTGCATGTGTGTGTTAAAGCTAATCTGTTCGTTGCCGATCTCACTTTTAATGAGATGTCGGCTATGACGATCCTTGTCATCGTCCATCTCTCATTTACATACAGAATTTGCACACATTCTAGTCTTAAAACACCAGGGTAATGAACGTTATTTATCATAATCAAATCTGTATAAGATAAAAACGTGGATATCTAATTTACTGCGCACCACTCGTTTATGTGATAACCTTCATCAGATACTCTCAATATCGAAGTATTAGAAAGCTAAATAACTTAAAAGTAAAAGCAATATACCAAAGAGCCTAAACAGGATCGCCAAAATCGGTTAAATGTTTTTAAATAGATGAAATTTACTGAAATGTGGAATAAATGTCCATGAGACAATGATACATAATGCATTTTGCTGACTTGCGTGAAGGTTTATTGTACTGTCTTGTATCTATAGAAAACTCAGGGTCCACCTTCATTTTCGACAAGACACAGACAAGATGATATTCACTTATGTTATGCTTTTCCCGATGCTCTTTTAATTTAAAGTAACAGTCAAAATTACTGGTAAGGAAAACTAAGGTCAAAATTTACAAAAAAAAAAAAAAAAAAAATTCTGTCACATACCTGGGGTACCATGTCTACAATAAGTTTTCTGGTCATTTTATGTTTTGGATTTGTTCATATTCACGTGTGGCTGAAGAAACCTACACATTGAAATACAGTTATTTTGTTACACATGTATCTCCCTAGTATAGTATCCTACCATGTCAACAAAATACAAAGAATGACAAAAAATATAATGCTATGTGAACTTTCAGATGTTTGGACATTAGATTTAGACATCTGTATTTTGTTGAACAAAACCATTGTTCAAAGTTTTTAAAAAAAAAATCCTTAGAATCCACTTATTGATTGGAAGCCAATGAGGGTCAGACAAACAGACACTCAAGGTGAGTGAGGGTATTTTGAAATACCCCACCACTAAGGGTTCATTTAATTTATACTTCACCGGCGACTGTCGCATGATCATGGTTGCGAGACTGTCGCCCGGTGTTCGCCTTCCATTGTTTGTTATAAAACTGTAGGAATTGCTGTAGAAATGTAGAATTCCCATTGTAGTTGTGTGCTTCAATATTTGAATATTGATTTTAATCGTCACACAACCGTCGCTGGTGAAGTATAAATGATTCCTTACTGTAAAAAGTGTTGTTTGATTGAAAATGTATGAATGTACAAGATAATGAAGCAAAGTGATAATCATTTACCTTCATAATTGTAAGTTCATTTATCTGTGAGCTAGTATCTTCCTCTTGCCACAAATCTTCTTCAAAATGTCTGATGTGTAAATTACATGCTGCACAAATTGCTACAAACAAATAACAACATGAAGCTATTTAGTGACAAAAAAGGAAGGTAGAGTTGTATGGTGAATCAAAAATATAATCTTTTGATAATTATAAGATTAAAACCAAATTAAATGAAATTAAAAAGAAATATATAGGACACAGTTGCAACTAATTTTACTTACCCTTAGGAAATCTTGATCCCCTAAAGTAAAAGAAGGCCAGTGAAACATTGGTTGCCATCAGCATTTATTAAATTCAAATGTTTAAATAGATTTGATCATCTTCATGTATATGTTTTTCATACATGTATGTATCTAGTTTCAAAATTACTACTTACATGTTTCAATTGGAAATACAACTCCATAATGTTTGTGTATAAGCATATACATCATTTAAGGTAAACAATCTGGAACTTTCCCTCCTTTTCTTGTTTGGTGAACGTCCTTGCAACTCAACACAACTGCTGTGGTCAATATCTGGGTGACTGCTTACACCACTTGGTAACATACATAGATTTTGTTTTCAAAAGTAAATGTTGCTTCAACAGTTCAATTGTTGAGGTTTGAAGTAGATATCCTATAATCTACACTGCTTCGAATTTGAGGGATAATTCCGGTCTCTGTCAAAATCACGTTTTTATCATACTTGTCAATCAAAGACACGGTTTCATCTATGCATATTGTAGTATCCAGATCTTTTGGACTGATTTGCACAAATTGACACACCATAATTAGTTTGGTGTAATAAGTACAGTCAAGAGACATCACCATGTCGCATTATAAGAAATCTACGATGGGCAACACATATTTCAGTTTCCTGCATCTACATTAACCAGATGACTGATGTGATCATGAAAACATCAGGACAGATTAACTTTTTACTGTCTGTTTACAATTTCCAGGAAGTGATCATATTATCTTATCTTAAAATTAAAGAGTTTAAATAGGAGAGATAACCATATGAAGAGCAGCTCCCTACAGGGATTTCATACAAAATACTAATTATATGTAAAATGAAACAAACATTTTTTAGATGTAAATATTTAAAATTAATTTTATTTTCCAGACTTTGTTAATTTAGCTCCAAAATATATTTTTGAACTAAAAAAGTGAAAAAAAAGAAACATTTTAAACAAAAATACCAAAATTCATATGCTTGATATAAAATTCAATTTTCTACAAAATTTCAAAATTAACCATTCCAATTTTTTAAAACTATTAATTTCATGAATTTGTTGTTTGAAATATATGAATATTTTCACCAAGAAAAATGGAATTTTTGAACAAGAGCCTATCAGAATCAGAGAAAATTTCATGACTAATCCTTGATGAAGAATTTGGCTGCATAAAACACCCCCATTCAAGGGATGAAGTAATCAAATTTGAAATCTCTTTTATTTTTTTATAGAAAAGTAATACTCTACA
>MJUT01017080.1:888895-928100 GCA_002080005.1 Gigantidas platifrons | reverse complement strand
TAAACTGAGCTTAGTACATTTATTTGGATAGAAGACCATTAGCCAATCTGCTTTCCATCCTGCTGCTGAATCTATGTCTTGTTGAAGTTTTAGACAGTCATCTTGTGTTTTAATATCTCTGTAAATGATGCTGGAAAATCGTTATTGTATATGAGAAATAAAATAGGCCCCAATACGATACCCTGTGAACCAACAGTTGTAACTGGTACTGTATTGGAAGATATTCCATTCACAACAATTGTTTGTGTACGGTATGACAGAAATGTTTAGAACCAGAGTAGAGTATTTCTTGTATACCATAGTATTGGAGTTGATACAGAAAGCAAGGGAATGGTACCCTATCAAATGCTTTACGATAGTATCATATAAGTATATATATTCTGGATAGTTGCGATTCGTATTATCTAGATTTTCTGACGCCATGTTGAAGATTGTAAAGAATGTTGTTGTTTTCTAGACATGTCATGATATTACTGGTTTTAATATGCTCCATAATTTTACAACAGATGCATGTAAGAGATATAGGACGTTAATTTACTGCTTTATTATCATTACTACTTTTAGTGTGTGCTTGTTTATAACTCTGATTTATAAACTTCATTTTTTACTTTGACTTGTATTATCTTACCATGCTTTATATGGTTTATTTTGCCATGCATTTTTAGGTTATATCTTAACAAGCATTTATGTAGTTTTTAAGTCACCATATGCATTATGTTTTAATATTACCATGCATTATTTTTATTAAATTTGTGTGTTTTTGCATGGTTGTGGGATGAATGTATGTATTTTGTATGTATTCGATTTGAAAAGCTCATTACAGCTTGTGTTGTAATATGTTTATTTAATATCGACTTTAAATAAAACTTTATTATATTTTTTACCTTCTTTATTTGTTTGCACTACGTTTGCATGTTTCCAGTCATTGTATATTTCTTCTTATTCTAGTGATTTTGAAGAAAATATTGATGTTAAAATTGGTGCAACTTGTTCATTAAATTATTTTACTATTGTTCGGTCTGCATGCTGTATGTAGGTTTAGATTACATACAAGTTTTCATACTCCAGCTGGTGAAATCTTCAATTTTATATAATATTTAAATATTAATGAATTTATGATCATTTGAATATGCATGAAATACTTGCTACTGAAAATTAAGCAATCAACCGTCAACCAATTATTCATTCCAGCGGAACCACTTTTGTGTTTTTTGTTTTCTTTTTTGTTTTTTTGGTCAACATCCACGATTTTCAGAATCCAAATAAATAAAATGTTTTCTTTGCCCTTTTGGCGAACAGAATTACGGGAAACAAATCTTTTATTTTCTTTATTGTTTTTTTTTAATTCAGATTCAAGAACAAACGAATATGTATTTTATTAGGAATCATCGAAAATTGGGATGGACGAATTTAAGTTATTTCACAGTATTAGGTGTACAGGTACAATGTAACTACTTGCTTGATCGTGTTTGTCAATGATATATCAAATTTACTAATTACCTTGCAGGGGTGTGGAATTGCCATGCCCGACTTGTCCGACTCGTACATAGAACCTGCCGGACAAGTAGATTTTCCTGGCTAGCTCGTCCGGGGACAAGTAAAAATCAACAAATAAAAATAATTTCTAATTAAAGTACTCTGGGAAGACAATTCCTCAAATGATATTATATCGTAAATATTGACGGTTATATAGATAAATGTTGTTTTTTTTATTGGAAACGATCACGTTAGTGTTCCGAAAGCAGCTAAAAATAACCAGATTTGTACAAGTTCTAAGTTGAGTATTACGACCCGATTGCAATGATAATTGTACTGCATTTACTTAACGATAACCGGGACCGTGTAACAGGTTTCTACTGGAGTTCCGAATGTGACGTTTCCTTGCTTGTCCATAGTTTTTCATAAACAAACAGGGCCTTACATCCGTGAATGTATAATACAAATCGGGTTGCAGTCGTTACAGTGGACAAATATTTGATCATTAAAAAAAAAGACTGGGAATGATTCTGGCCACAATGAACATCACGAGAAAGTTAAACGCTAAACTCTAGCGGAAAAGGACACAAAATGTGAGGATAAACACCCAAGTGGCTAGCCGATTTCTCATGTTTACTGCTGGATTCTGATGGTGTCTCATATTGAAATGTCTGCAGAATATACTCTGATTTTGATGACAAGAAATCATTAATTTTTATTAGCAAAATCGTGGACAGAATGGATACCTATTCCCACCAGTCATCTGCAAAGTATGAAGACACCACTAAAACTAAATACTAGTACATGACTGTTTTGATTGATAAATCCATTGTCAAGGTTAATCAAAATGAACTTCATTGATATGAGATTTTTTTTCAACACAGCTTATTCTGTATCTAAAAACAACCAGCTATTATTCTCTGACTGCATATTCCTTTTTGAAATCCAAATTTAAAATGGCCTTCATTTGGGCAGTGATCACTTAGGCAGGGATGTTTGTGTTAACTTTATTAAAACTATATTTCAAATTTTATGCAATGATGTAATAGACAATATAAACAAGTTCAATTTAGCAACTGTGTTTATATGTATCAAATGTTTGTACAAAAAACAGGACAAGTAGGATTTTGTCCGGACAAGTAACTTTTTTCAGATGACTTGCCCGGGGACAAGTAGAACATTTCAGTATTTCCACACCCCTGCCTTGATGAGCCAAATATGATACCATCATAGGATTTTTAAACTTGTTATAGCGTTGTTTTTTTTAAACATTTTAATGTTACAACTTGAGTAGAATACATTTTTAGATTCATTATTTTATTCACAAAGATTCATTTTTATCTTGATTCATTGGTGAGACATTTCTGTATTTATTCTTAATGTTCTGAATAGAATAGTGGTTTAGCAATATATCATGAAGTTTATAAACCATAGAACGCAGTGACAAAACAAGGAATGTGATAATTAGTTTATAACCATTTTATTTGTTGATAGATGAAAAAAGGATCAGACACAAGTTTTACCAACTCATGAAGTCTTCTCCTTTGAATTACATAACAATTATAACAAATAAACATATGAAACAGAACATGCACATTAATGTAAGTATCACGGGAGGGTCACTTCCTATATACTTGTATATACAGACGTGCAGCTGGAGTGTACCAGTAGCAATTACACATGTAAAAGAGAACAGAAACATAGATAGAAAAAAACTTTTTTTTGTGGACAAGATGATGATTTTGGCTATATTTATAAGTTTACACAATGAGGAATTGTTTAGATCTTCTAATGAACTTGTAAACTTCTCTGAAAACTAAGGAGAGCGATTTACTGTGACTATGGGAAAAACCACTTGTTCAACTTTCGGTTATTAAATTATGTTAAATTTCATTATGTTTTATATGATAAATCATAGATGATTAAACTTTGATACTTACAGGTATTACAACGGTGCCTACAATAAGGTACCTGTCTTGTTTCTCATATTTCTCAAAATTTAAAACGTTGCTTCAAACATTAAACATGTACTAACTGGAAATGAATGGGTTACATGTGGCACGTGATCAATAACATGTAATATATGTGACGTTACACAGGTAAAATACTAACACTATAGCTTGTACCAAAAATAGTGGTGTAAATAGAAGATTATTTAATTAACTGTAAGAATGATAGTGAAGATCGAGTTCAGCTTAAAAAAGTAGAAACGGCTATGATTGTAAAAAAAAATATTTATAAAAATAAATCACATGTATAACAAGTACTTATAGTTTTAAGTTTGCATTCAGTTTGAATGAATCGAGAAAAACAGCCCAATAAAAACCCAGTAATTAGTTCATAAGAGCGAGAAAACCACCGCTAGCAATTCACTACCTTCTATAATGAAGTACGACCAAGTGAAAATAATTCCCTCCGGTCCAACTAATAAAATTATACTATAATATTTGTACACATATATCCAGGATTGCTTTTTTTAATTTAATTTAAGAAATTTCGTGTTCTTATAATTGCAGTTAGTAAAATATCTGGTAACAAAAAAATTAATTCATCTACCAAATGGTCCTAAACCCCGGCGACATCCGCCCTGTACTAGACCAACAAGCTTAGTTGGATTGCTTAATAGTGCGAACTCACTGAAACAATAGTCCCCGGGTAGACATGTCGTCCCACTAGGGTACAGTATATTGATTCCAAGCCAACCAGTCTGTGCTCTTACACCTTAATAATGCCTGCTTAACGGAGAAGTAGTAAATAACAATATCATAGTCTGTAGTTTGACCCGACAGGAGTTCAAACCCACGATCCACCAGATTCGACGTGTGCAGATAAACATTACACTACCGATGTTGTTACCATGCGATGATAGATTGATAGGAGTTCGAACTCACGATCCACCAGATCCGACGTGAGCAGATAAACATTACACTACCGATGCTGTTACCCTGCGATGATATATTGATAGGAGTTCGAACCCACGATCCACCAGATCCGACGTGAGCAGATAAACATTACACTACCGATGTTGTTACCATGCGATGATAGATTGATAGGAGTTCGATCTCACGATCCACCAGATCCGACGTGAGCAGATAAACATTACACTACTGATGTTGTTACCAGGCGATGATAGATTGATAGGAGTTCGAACTCACGATCCACCAGATCCGACGTTAGTAGATAAACATTACACTACCGATGCTGTTACCATGCAATGTAAAATATTTGAATATGTTCTTCTTCCCAATACAGGACTAGACTCTAAGGATAGAGTGGGTAACATCTTATGTGCTTTATACAGGACTAGACTCTAAGGATAAAGTGGGTAACATCTTATGTACTTTATATGAACGTGACTGTTTTATTCATAAGAAAGTTCAATGAGGTTTATATGAACTTTATGCACTAATGTTTTAAATACAGCATAATATTTCCTCATTAGCTATTAGATTCCAGTTAACATGCTGATGACTTAAAGAGAATGAGTTGTCTTGTTATATTTTCTCCAAAATGGATATTCCTTTCCATTATTTGTCTATTTATATAAAATAACATGACAATATGTTGACGTTTTAAAAATGATACATGTATATACACTTTCACACTAATTTATTTTCATTTGAAGTATGCATATGTACTCACAGTCTGATTTTCATAACGATTTACTTCAAGTCAAATAGCATAGCGGCAGAATTCATTTGATATACAATATATACCACATGCCTTTTAGTTCATCGGTAGAAAAGTGGAGATTAAATTTAGCATTCTCCATAAAAGAGACGCGCATTTAAAGGCCATGGAAAGGGGGTATTTTGTAATTAATTCTTTCCTCACAACTTTCAGATGCCACCTCAGAGTGATTAAACCCCACAGTGAAGTAATCAAGGCTTTTTATACAGCGATCCCACCGGGGATTAACACCTACTTAATGACGTACTTCTACCATTTTCAAAAGAGAACAGACAGCGAGATTGTCTTTGACATCCCTCCTTTGTTGTCCTTCTTCGTGTCACAGTCCCTGTTGAGAAACGATACATTGGGGGTATACAGAAGACCAGATAACACAATCATCAAAATAAAAAGGCAAGAAAGACTAATACTGGCCCATATAGCATTGCACAGAAACTAAGACTGAGCGACAAAAACACCACACACAAACTGTATGTAAATTCTTGTGCTCCTGTGGATAAATTGAGTCTTCTAGTAGATTGGGTTACAATTGGATCAATATTCTACAGCCATTTTATGTGCATGTGTGTGTGTTAAAACTTATCTATTCAGTACCGCTGATTTATTAAATACCGACATTTTCTGTGCATGTGTGTGTTAAAACTTATCTATTCAGTACCGATCTCACTTTTAATGAGGTGTCGGCTATGACGATTCTTGTCATCGTCCGTCTCTCATCTACATACAGAATTTGTACAAACTAGTTGTAAAACACCAGGGTAATGAACGTTATCTATCATAGATGTATTTTATGAGCAATCATCGAATTTAAATTATTTCACAGCATCAATTGTACAGGTACAATGTAAATACGTGCTTGATTGTGTTTGTCAATGATATATCAAATTTACTTACCTTGACGAGTCAAATATGATACGATCAATGGATTTATAAACTTGTTATAACGTTGTTGTTTTACATTTTAATGTTACAGTTTGAGTAGAATCTATTTTTGGAAATCTTCAATTATTTTATTCCTAAAGGTGAGTCATTAGTGACATATTTCTGTATTTATTCTTCATGTTCTGAATAGTGGATTAGCAATATATCATGCAGTTTACAAAGCATAGGACACAGTGACCGAACAATGAATGTGATTTACTCTACCTATGGGAAAAACCACTTGTTCTACTTTCGGTTTTGAAATTATGCTAAATTTCATTATGTTACTCATAAATGATTAAACTTTGATACTTACAGGTATTACAACTATTCATGCAATAAGGTACATATTATGTTTGAGGCCTGAGCACAACATCATGGACAATGTTTACATTCTAGAACTACTTTTATGTATAGACAAATAACTAATTAAAATAAGATTTTCATACGCACGGCGTGACTAATTATAGAATCGGTAACGGTAAGATAATCCGGAGTAATACAATGCATAACATTTTCTCCCTCCTAAGTTTTGAATAATTAACTGGAAATATTAAACATTTAAACATTTAAACATGAAATAATTATCAAAATCAAAACTTTAAAATCTCTTCATATTAGAAATAATTTTTAAAAATATGAAATAATTGAAAATCAAAGTTAAAGTCAATATTTAAGATTGTCGGTGAAACGTTGCTAGCTACGAATCTAGCTACGGATATACGGATATAATAAAATTAGTAATCAAATACAAAACGAAGCCCTAAGGTTTCAACTGAAGCACGAGGATTATTATGACTCTTACATAGTGCTTTCACTTTGACACATAATCTTCCATTTTCCTAGGTGGCTTGCGGACTCGTTGCGGATAACGTTTTTCTGATTTATTGTTCTGAGTTGATGACGAAGTTGTTACAACACTTTTCGGTTTAGCTATTGGTTGTTATGTAACTGAATATTCAACAGTAACATTTGGTTCAATAATATTGTCATCAAATGTTTTTGTGTCGGTAAGTTTAGAGTCCAGAATTTGATCTGCGTGTCTTCTCCATTCACTTCCTGCTTCTGTTTCTACACGGTACGACATCGGTCCAGTTTTTTGTTTTATAGTTCCTGATGTCCATTTGTTGTTTCCTCTGTAATCTTTAGGTGTCTCAAAGATTGCTATGTTTGTTTTCAACAGTTTACTTATAGTGTACTTATAATGACTTCACCATCTGAATCATTTTCTGAATTATCACCTGTCCAGTGCAAAGATCTAGCCTTTTTCTTAATATGTGACTTACTGCTTACTCTGCATGCTTTGACAATACGACGTTTCATCTTGCATCCATGACATACTGATTCCTTAAATTTGCAGTTTTGAGGATTGTGTCCCTTGCAATTGAAACGATAGCACTGTATATTGTTACTTGAACTGAATTGTACTGTTTGTTTGCCTTTTGCCATTTTAATTTTGTTGACTTCCCCTGCTTGTGCACTACCTTGGAGCTCTGATGCATCTTTTGCAGCAGTTTCCATTGCTACACTTATTTCTAGTTTTAGTGAGAATTAATTCTGATTCACTTAACAAACGTTTCTGTATGTGTACATTTCGTAGCCGACAGACAATTTTGTTTCTTAATGCATCGCTTAAAAATGCGTTCAACTCACAATACTTGGAAAGTTTTCTTAGTTGTGCGACGTACTCGTTGACACTCTCTCCCTCTTTTTGATCACGTTTATGAAAACGATATCTCTCTGCAATAATAAGGGGCTTGGGCGACAAATGCTTATTTAATAGTTGTGTCAGCTGATCGTATGGTTTTGTTGATGGTTTATCGGGAAGTGTGAGGTAGCTCAGTAAGGAATATGTTTTCCCCCGATCAAGGTGAGGTGTGATGAAACTTTTTTGGTGTTATCGACCTCGTTGACCTCAAAATATTGTTCTAGACGTTCCACGTAGTTTTCCCATGATTCTGTTGTTTCATCGAATGGATCAATTCTACCAATAAGACCAAATGATGCCATGATTAAATGCAACCAAATACTGACGAATGCCTCGACAAAGGTGCAGGCGATTGAGGCGAAATATCGGCGATCCTGCATTGTCACTTGTTATGACATTGTTCATGCAACTTCCCTGTCTTATTTATCACATTTTGTGCTTTATGTGGTTCGTTTTCCTTTGACTCGTCGCCAAAATATTATGTTTGAGGCCTGGGCACAACAACATGGACGATGTTTAAATTCTAGAAATACTTCTGTATATAGACAAAGAACTAATTAACATAAGATTTTCATACGCGCGGCGTGACTAATTATAGAATCGGTACCGGTAAGATAATCCGGAGTAGTACAATGCATAACAGTACCTGTCTTGATTCTCATATTTCTCAAAATGTGAAGCGTTGCCTCAAACATTAAACATGTACTAACTGGAAATGAATGTGGCACATGATAAAGTACAATATGGCACGTGATCAATAACATTTAATGTCTCTGACGTTACATAGTTGAAATAACATAGTCAAAAAACACATAAAGTTAAATAGTTGAAATACTAACACTATAGCTTGTACTAAATATAGTTAAATAGAAGATTGTTTAAGAGTAAATCAACTTAAAGTGTACAAATGATAATGAAGATAGAGCTTGACAAAAATAGGAATGGTTATGATTGTAAAAAAAAACATTTTATTTATAAAACTAAATCAGATGTCTAACAAGTACCTATCATATAGTTTTAAGTTTACATTCAGTTTGAATGAATTGAGAAAAATATCCCAATAAAAACCCATGCATCTTTTACTTCATATGAGCGAGAAACCACCGCTACCAATTCATCACCGTACATAATGAAATACGCCCAAGAGAAAAAATAGAATTCCCTGCAGTGCAACGAATAAAATTATACAATAATATTTGTACACATATATACAGCATTGCGTTTTTCAATTTATTTATGAAACTTCATGTTCATATTTTTGCAGTTAAAAACATATTTGGTTAGAAAAAAATGGTAGAAAAACCCGGTGACACCTGCGCTGTACTAGACCAACAAGCTTCGTTGGATTTTTCAATAGTGCGAACTCACTGAGACAATAGTCCGCAGGTAGACATGCAACCCAATAGGGCACGTTATCCTGATTCCGAGCCAACCAGTCTGTGCTCTTTACACTTTAATAATGCCTGCTGAACGGAGTAGCAAATACCGATATCATAGTTTGTAGTTTGACAGGATAGGAGCTCGAACACACGATCCACTAGATCCGAAACGAGCAAGCTAACCATTACACTACTGATGTTGTTACCATGCGATGATTGATTGATAGGAGTTCGAACCCACGATCCACCAGATCCGACGTGAGCAGATAAACATTACACTACCGATGCGGCTACCATGCGATGATAGATTGACAGGAGTTCGAACCCACGATCCACCAGATATGACGTGAGCAGATGAATATTACACTACTGGTGGGTTACCATGCGATGATAGATTGACAGGAGTTCGAACCCACGATCCACCAGATCCGACGTGAGCAGATAAACATTACACTACCGATGCTGTTACCATTAGATGATAGATTGACAGGAGCTCGAATCCACGATCCACCAGATTCGACGTGAGCAGATAAACATTACACTACCGATGTGGTTACCATGAGATGCAAGCTATTTGAATATATTCTTCTTCCAAATGCAGGACTAGACTCTAAGGATAAAATGGATAATATGTTATGTACTTAATGAGAACGTGATCGTTTTATCCATAAGAAAGTGCAATGAGGTTTATATGAACTTAATGCACTAAAGTTTGAAATACAGCATACTATTTCCTCATTAGTTATTAGATTCCAGTTAACGTGCTGATGACTTAAAGAGAATGAGTTATGTTTTCTCCAGAATGGATATATCTTCCCATGTCTTGCCCATTTATATGAAATAACATGAAATTATGTTGACGTTTTAAAAATGATATATACACTTTCACAGAATTTGTTTTCATTTGAAGAATGCATATGTACTCATAGTCTGATTTTCATAACGATTTACTTCAAGTCAAATAACATAGCGTCAGCATTCATTTGATATACCATATAGACCACATGCCTTTTAGTTCATCGGTAGAAAAATGGAGATTAAATTTAGCATTCTCCATAAAAAAGACGCGCATTTAAGGGCCATGGAAAGGGGTCATTCTGTAATTAATTCTTTCCTGACAACTTTCAGATGCCACCTCAGAGTGGTTAAACCCCACACTGAAGTAATCAACGCTTTTTATACAGCGATCCCATCGGGGATTAACACCTACTTAATGACGTACTTCTACCATTTAAGAGAACGGACAGCGAGATTGTCTTTGACATCCCTCCTTTGTTGTCCTTCTTCGTGTCACAGTCCCTGTTGAGAAACGTTTAACGATACATTGGGGGTATACAGAAGACCACATAATACAATCATCAAAATAAAAGGCAAGAAAGACTAATACTGGCCCATATAGCGGTATGTGAATTATTGTGCTCCTGTGGATAAATTGAGTCTTCTAGTAGATTGGGTTACAATTGGATCACTATTCTACAGCCATTTTATGTGCATGTGTGCACGTGTGTGTTAAAGCTAATCTATTCAGTACCGATCTAACTTTTAATGAGGTGTCGGCTATGACGATTCTTGTCATCGTCCGTCTCCAATCTACCTGCAGAATTTGTACAAACTCTATTTCTACATCACAAGGATTATGAACGTTATCTACCATAGACAAATCTACATGTCTGTATTAGATAAAAACGTTGATATCTAATTTACTGCACACCACGCGTTTCTGTGATAACTGATTGATTGATTGTTTAGTGTTTTAACGCCACTTTCAACAATATTTCAGCTATATCATGGCGACCAGTTTGTGCCCGGAGAGAACCACCGACCATGGGCAAGCAACTGGTATCATTCATTAGGTATGCTCAACATAGAAATAAGGGAAAGTTTTGATAACAATAAGGCTGGTGATGTGTTATATTCTTGTGGAAGTTGCCGTTGTCATGTCCAAATGATATAAAAAATGAAACATCTAAACATCTTTTTTGTCATTTAGTAATATCGAGAACAAGAGACAAAATAAAGTTTTCAATTTGAAAGATTCAAAATATTTTATCGAATATATAATAAACAAAGGGAATAGATAAAATGCAATGCGTGTATAAATCCTTTCCTATATAAGATGGCTAGAACGATAACAGTAATAAATCAATACACACACACATATAAATATGCAGCAGGCATATTGTAGTAAGTTAGGGGAGACAATTCTCCCTCAAGAATAAATTCATTGATGACATAAAATATTGAGTAGTAAACAATCATATTGATCAGGTTGGTGAATTATAAATTTCGTATATAGAGCGTAAGTTGTTGTTTTACAAATCGGACGAGTTGTGTGGACAAGTTTAGAAAGTAGCTTACAGTACGTTTTGTACTTTCTAATTTTTCTCCGTTTCTCCCAACAACGATCCTTTTAGTGTAGTAAAGTACGATAAGACATATTAGACTTCTACCGAGAAAAGTATTTCCAGGTCGTTATATCTGTACAACGTATAACTGATACTCTTTACACTGATGGCAAGTTCCATGGTTCAACCTACAACCTAGGGGCACGGGTGGCTCAATGAGTTAGGTCGATGGATCTAACCACTCATACAAGCATATCGCCAATACGGCGTGTGCTCACGCCCGGCTTTGTAAATTACAAAAAAGGGTGCACTCGTCTCGCAGTCGCATGTGATAAAGCTTACCAGTTGCTTGACCATGGTCGGTGGTTCTCTCCAGGTACTCAGGCTTCCTCCACCACTAAATCTGGTCACCATGATATAGCTGAAATATTGTTTAAAGTAGCGTTAAATACCAAAATCGATCAATTAATCAATCAACCTACAAAGACGTCAACTCAGTGGGGGGGGGGGGTTGATTTAAAAAAATGAAACATCTATAAACATCTTTTTTTTGTCATTTAATAATATCGAGAACAAGAGACCATTGATATATGTTATGAAAGGGATAGTATGAGTTAATCTAAAAACAAAATAAAGTTTTCAATTTGAAAGACTGGTTTAATAAAATATTATACTTCAAAATATTTTATCGATTATATAGTAAACAAAGGGAATAAATAAAATGCAACGCCTATATAAATCATTCCCTATACAAGATGGATAGAGCGATAACAGTAATAAATCAATACACACATATATATAAATATACATCAGGCATATTGCAGTAAGTCAGGGGAGACAATTCTCCCTCAAGAATAAATTCATTGATGACATAAAATATTGAGTAGTAAACAATCATATTGATCAGGTTGGTGAATTCCAAATTTCTTATATAGAGCGTAAGTTGTTGTTTTACAAATCGGACGAGTTGTGTGGACAAGTTTAGAAAGTAGCTTACAGTACGTTTTGTACTTTCTAATTTTTGTCTGTTTCTCCCAACAACGATCATTTTAGCATAGTGAAGTACGATAAGACATATTAGACTTCTATCGAGAAAAGTATTTCCGGGTCATTTTATCTGTACAACGTATAACTGCTACTCTTTGTACTGATGGTGAGTTCCATGGCTCAACCTACAAAGACGTCCACTTAGTGGGGGTTTTCATTTTACAGTACTGAAAGCCTGATCGCCAACCATAGTGGGCGCCGCATTTAGAGAGTGTTGTGTTCCTTTTACGTTAAACAAAACTTGTTTTGGATTTCGACAGAGTAAGCATATTGTTGATACCACGAAACGTTAATTTGTTTTCACTTCTGGCCAAAATCGCCATAGTTCTCTAATGGCCGCTTAGCAACCAATAATGGACCTACAATCAACCATTGAAATTTGTCATATATCACAATTTTTAACTTTGAATTATTCCGCTATCATCATTATAAGTCAAATACCAATCAGAAGGAAAATATATTACTTTGAGTTATCCCCCTTTAAACACATTTTTCACTCTTGATAAGATCAAATACATGGCGCGACGTTGCTGCCAATGTCGTATTGTATGTAGTAAGTTGTTTGACATCAACTTATGTAATATATTACATTAATTATATAAAGTTGTGAGTTCGTTGGTGGTCCTTCCATGGAATAATTTTCCTAACATATCTATTACATTTTCTTTTATTTGTGGTAATCTAAAATTTTGCCCAAAATCTCATCTCGCTGCAACCTGTATGTTTGTTATTTTGTTCTCGTCATGAAATAAAGTTGAAATAATAGTCAACTTGCTATTAAACATCAATCACACAATCATAAGAACATCTATAATTATTACTGATTCGATACCTCTGCCGGTGGCACTATTAGTCCCCGGGGATATCATCTGCCCAGCAGTCAGTGTTTGGGGACTGACATGGTTTATTAGATATATTTATTATTGAAATTTACAGTTCCTAAATAATGTAATTATTAGTCAAAACTAAGTTTCTCCTCACTCGGGCATCATGTTAAAGACACCTTATGTAGATTTAGAAAAAAAAGAAAATGTATTGTAGTTGTTACCAACGGATATCAGGACCTTCGTGGTCGTGATCGTATACAAGTTTGATTTACAACAGTAGATATTGTCACTAGCGTTGGGTTCGAATCCCGCTCATGCCAAGTGTACTCGATAAATCAAGCTTGTCAGTTACGGTTTTCATGGCTTCACCAATAGAACTGCCCAGCCCATCCCAAGATGGTGGATAGGTGATGCCCTCTCCATTTGGGGAGGCAGTTGTCAGATTGTAAGTAAGAAAATCCATCGCGAACCATAGTATGTAATGTACTTGGAGAATGTCACGCTCCGTGTACGTTAGATACCTCTTTATGTAGACACATTGTAAGCGCTACATAATAATCAATGTTTCCTACACAACTCTCCATACGTTTCCAGTGGTAGTCAAAAGTCGTTTTCTTGGTTGTCCAATACCTTCCTCATTTCCGTGTCATGTTTAGATATTAATGCACTTATTCTAGTTATGAATATAGCTGAATACTACTACCGTCCGCAAGAAGTGGATTTGTGAGACACATTACAAGAAGCTACGATTTTACGAATATAATAAACAAAGCAAAAACAAATACAAAAAAAAATCATGGATTCTCTAAGTAATGACAATTTCAAGTTACATTTGTATTTTAATTTTGATTAATTGTTGTTTAATGCTGTACCTGAGCAGTTTTTCAGCAATTACAGGTTTCACCATAACGGGCTGTCTTGGTCGTGATCGAATGGTAGTTTGATTTACATCTACCCATGCAATCAGTGTCTATCACCGCTGATGTTGTGAGTTCGAATCTCAATCAGGGTGAGGTGCACAACATTAGTTATTCAGTGACTTGCGACAGGTCGGTGGTTTCTTCCGTTTCATCCCCCAATAAAACTGACCGCCACGATACAACTGAAATATTGTCGAGAGCGGCGTTAAACACCACCAAGCAAACAAGCATAGCAAGAAATTGCACAGGATATATCTGATAAAGCAAAGAAACCAATTTAATAATTGGATATTTGTGTAGTAGCACCACAAATTGCATAGATTTGACATTCTGTTTTTTTTTATTTTTCATACCCTCAATTATTTGCCAACTTTCCCTTCTACTAACTGCGTCCGGAATCCTTGGGAAAACATGGGGAACTCTACCCCAGATTTAATATCAATCACTGCCTATCACTAATATTTTTTCTCTCATAGAGCTAACCCGAATGATGCAGTCGTTAAATTCCCTACGGTCGCTATATTACGATGATTGTTGATAAAAGGCGCACTGATCATTCGTGTTAGCATGGTGCGATGTATACACAGTTAGGTGTTTTACATCGTTATCTCCACCAATAAAAACTTACCAAAGACTGACCTATTGTTAAAAGTATTTTTTATAAATAATTATCATTGGACTAATACAGTAATATACCTTAGGGTCCTCCGTGTCCGCAATTGTAAGATAGATATTTTCCGTCTACCTAGGCATCCAGTTACTAACACTACTGAATTTGTGACTTCTATTTCCGCCCGTGGTGAGGTTTAATCGATAAAGCTTGTCAGTAATTGTGGCAGATTGTTTTCCGCACCCCCCGCCCCCGATAACATTCTGAAACCACCATGACATAACTGAAATAACGATACAAGTGGCGTTAAGCGCCAATAGTAATAGCCGCGTATGATTTCCGAGTCATTTATGTGAGATGTGATGGTTGTTAAATCACGGAGAGCAATATTTTTCCAATACCATGGCAAGACAAAGTCACATTTTGATGAGATGTTGGTCAATGTATGCTTAGTTATAAATCAACATGTTAATCTGGAAATTTTTATCGTGCCAGCTCCCTGAAAACAAGCTGAAAGACCGTTCCACGAAGTGGTCGTCGTGGTCGTGATCGTATGATTTTCAACTACCTGTACAAACCACTGATGTTGTCAGTTCAAATCCCGCTAATGGCGAGGTGTACTCGATACAACATTGTGTGATAAAGTTTGTCCGTGTCTTGCGACAGGTCGGCGGTTTTCTCCGGGTACTCTGGTTTCCTCAACCAAATAAATTTCCGCCACTAAATAATTGAACTATTGTTGAAAGTGGTGTTAAATACCATAACCCTACCCAACCCTACTCCCACACAACGAAGGACACATTATCCTGATTCCAACTCGACGAATTTTAATTCTACTCTGTTATGCTGAGTTTTTGGTAGAGAAAGAGCAAACACACAAACACATATTTTGTCATCTTTGGTTTGGTCAGACCGGGATCCAAACTCACTATACTACTAACCCACTCGATGTTAGCACATTGACTAATACAACGCATGCACATCCAGTAAAACAAAACATTTCACTTGACAAACCCGCAGTAGAAATGAAAATACATTTTGTGATTATTTGGTTGTTTATCATTTTTCACAATCACATCATTTATAAAATAAGGTAAATAAAAAAGAATTAAAAAACTTTTGTCATCGTATCTATTTGACATCTTTTCAACTGTTAATTATGATCATTAAATTCGTTGAAAATATCTTTCTTTATGATGTTTATCACACGTCCCTAAAACTTAAAGAGGATCTATACGACTGGTCCCCGGTCGATGATGATGACAAAGGAATGTCTGTCCCAACTGTGATGTCCCATTTCCACTCTTAAAAATTATGTAGAGATCATGGAAAGAAATAATTTACTCTAAATTGTCCCCTTTTAAGTGCATTATTTGTATTTAAAAGCAAAATAGCTTTACTTTATAATGATTTCATTGTCAATATCTATACAATTGGATTGGGAACAAGTTTATACAACTTACTAGTCCCTCTCCATGCAAATACATTAATAACATAAATTAAATGACAGCAAATGTACAAGTTATATCAATTATAATTAATAAACTGAACAGAGTTATATTATAAACTGTATGTACATGTTCCAGACCATACGCGTATTTGGACCGTACGCGTACGGTCGGACCATACGCGTACGGTCTGCCTAGTTTTAAGAGATTATCGCGGCTTCAAAAATATTTTACAGATCAACGTTATTCGAATCTAAAATATATTAAAAAAAAAAATTAATTATCGCAGTTGTACAATTTAGAAATAAGTATAGTTTAATCTATTACAAACTTACATGTCTTGAATTTAGCATGTTCGTAATAAGTGGATTCTGCTCACTCGCAGTTAACAAAATAGTTTGAAATTTAATAAAAAAAAAATTTAAAGTATGTGGGAAGAAACATTTGACGCATATTTAGGTCGAATACATGTTTGACACAGACAGAGACATACAGACTGGAACTGAGACCGACTCACAGACAGAAACTGAGACCGACTCACAGACAGAAACCGAGACCATCTCGCAGACAGAAATCGAGACGGATTCACATACCGATGAACAGACAGGTTCACAGACACGAACTGTAACTGACGCACAAATTGAGCCTGGCAGTGCCCGCGGGGATTCGATGGTCGACTTAGCTGCTCACAGACTAACGTGTTTTCCGTTATGGCTGACGTACATGTACAACCGACCCGAAAACGAAGACGAACTGAAACGACGGAAACATCTACTGAGACAGGATGAACTCATGGCAGTTGATGACTTTATGGTACTGAACGACATTATAGTTGACCCTACTGACGACAGAAACTGTACCGTGAAAACAGACGACGCACATCTGTTGAAAATACGATGAGAAAATATAAGAAAGTGTCAAAGTCTAATGCAAAAATTGAAAAAGGTAGTTTTGTAACCGTAAGAATACCTATTGTTGATGGGGCATCTGGTGATCTACCACGATTATTGTTTAGGGTTGATGATATTATTGGTAAAGATGCAAGTTTTTACAAATTATCATGTGAATTTGTTGTGTTATGATATGGATGATATAGAACTTTTGACACATAAGGTTGAAACTTCGCATTGGAAAAAAGAAGAAATTTCTCTGCATGCTGCTGCAAAACAAGTAAGTTTTTCTCTTGCAAGCAAAAGATGTAAATACAACGGAACATGCATGAACAAATCATGTACGTGTAGAAACTCCGGCGTTCCTTGAAGCAGCAAGTGTCACTCTGAGCGTGCATGCGAAAATGTGATTCAGGTAGACAATTAAAATTGCAAATTGCATTATAGTTCAAAAACTGTTTACTTTTCATGAGATGGTGGTGTTTTGTTTAAAGTAATAATGATTATGATAAATGTAATTTATAAAACTCAATAAAAGTTTATGATATAATGTTAGTATTGAAAAAAACCCATATGGTCTAAATACCCGTATGGTCCAGCTCGTACTAGACCGTATGAGTATATACTCATACGGTCATACCGTACGAGTATACTGATACGGTCCGGACCGTACGCGTACGGTCCAAATACGCGTATGGTCTGGAACATACATATTAAATATGGTTTTACTATCTATCAGAGGATAATAGAGTCAAAATGATGGGGGCGGATGTAAAGCTTATAAATTGTGTAGAGATAATATCACGGTTGGGGGAAATTTCATTATTAAATATAACAGTTTGTCGAATATATATATGCACTGATTTGAAACAACAAAGTATTCAATTCTACACTAATTTCGTTACATCCAAAGAATATATATTCTATAGAGATAGGAAAATGTTATTACATTTTTTTTTACACCATAATATAGTTTATTAAAAAATCTCCTGTTTACAATAACCTTAATGGCCCAGGATTAAGGGTCACTGTTTTAAGTCAATCTCACTTGTCCAGGGGTAGCAAGTGAAAATAAAAAAAATACTACTTAAACATCCTTTATATTCATTTGTTTCTAAATTTCATCATATTATACACAATTAGAAGATACAATTATTACCATGCATTAGCTTTATTTATGTTGATAAATAATATATAATTATATGTTATTCCGAATAAGTTCTAATTTGTTTTTATCAATTTCATTAATATGGGAAGTTTGTAATGTGCCTTGTAAATTCAAATATTTTTTTCCCCCAAGTATTGAAAGTTGTTTGATCTCCAATTCGGAATTGGTTATATTTCACCTTATTACGTATTTTCCATATTTCCCACTTTGAGATAAATATTATTATATTAAAAATGACGTCTAAATCATCACCCCCATACAGTCCTAACATAATATTTCATTCATTGATTTCTATATTAGCTATTAATCCAGATCTGTTAAATATTGCTTCTATTTCTTTTATAACTTTTTTCACAGAAGGACATTTAAAAAATAGATGCTGCATCGTTTCACCGCTGTCTCTTATTTGGCAGAGATGGCATTTTCCGTTTGACAAATTTATTTTTTTCAATCTATGTTCTGTATAATTTATATTATTGAGACATTTCCATTGGAATTCTGTGATCTTATTAGTAACTTTGATTTTTTTAAATTTTGTCCAAATTTGTGTCCAATCAATATTATCCCCGTACTGTTCTTCCAATTTAATCTGACATTTTGATTTTATATTTTGTTTAAAGATTCTCTGGATTATTTTTATTTTCAATTTATCAGGTGATATTGTTGTATTTGACTCATTTAAAAATTGTAGCTTATCGTTGATATTGAAGATAACGCTACGTTCTGGTACTATTTCAGTCTCACCTTCTAATGCTTTTATGGACTTTTCGGGGATTATTTTTTTTTATCTTAGAAAATTCTGAAATACAGTTTCTCCTATCGATTAATAAATTGTATATATCATTACAACTTTTTTTTAATTATTTGAATCCCAAATATCGTTCATAGTTCGTAAATTACTTTGCAGAAACGAGGTAAACACTTTTGGCTTGTTTTGAAAAGCTATTGAAGAGTTATTACATTAAAAAACATTACATAATAGACAACAATGTAAGCAAAGTTTGAAGATACCCGGCAAAGAAGTAACCTGGGGATGCATATCGAGGAAGGACATTCAATACAATGGCCAAAGGAAAACGGACAAACAATGATCTACAAAACACTACACCGAAAACTAAAGATGTTGCAACATGAGCCTCACAATATCAGGGAGATGTAAGGTGCTCCGGGAGGTGAGGCATTTCCTACTAAAACAACAGCAAGCATATTCCTATAAAGGACCCTTACTTCGGGAAATCTGATGACTGGTATACCTATCTCATGTGACCAATAACTTTAAATTTTCTGTCAAAAAATTGTCTCTAGCAATTTTAAGAGAAACTAAATAGATATGCCATACTATCGATTAAATTAGCAACAAGCAGGTGCTTTTTCGGTTTATCAAAACATAAAGCTGATGGTTTCTTTAATCCATCGTCACTCGTCAAGATTTGTTTTTGGTATTGTCCATCAGCTGATATTACTACAGTATTTGACGTACGTTCACCAACCACATACAAATTCCCGTTCTCATCTACTGTTATACCACGTGGTATTACTAGCACGTCCTCGTTCTTGAATTGCCAAGCAGGAGTACCATTGAAAAGACAACATTTTATGATATTTTGGATTCGATCGGTATAAATTACTTTCTCTGCAAATGCCACAACGTAAGAATGTGAAGGTGTGGCAGTGTTTGGAATTGTAGATATTCTGAATTCCGCAGAGCAGGATAGCACGTGTAAATGTTTATTTTCAACACAACATATTAATGAATCGTTATAATATGTAATTCCATATGGTTTGCCAGGAAGAGGGACGAATTTTTTAATACTTAGTTCAGCTATGTTTACTATGTTTATACCTGGTGCTGATGATAAATACCCAGTGGTGACTGCAACTGTGTTATCATCAATACATACAACATCAAAACAATTACTCACAGGAACGTGCTTGATTGAGCCATCACCATATACAATTATAAATTGGTTAGAGGTATGTAGGGTAAACAACATAAAACCCGCCGTGGTTACACAACAACCCCTTACATAACATCCGTCAATTTTAACTTTTCTTTTTAGCTTAAGCGATTTGTAGTTGATGGTCAAAATCTGGGCTTGTTTATTTTTATTTCTGACCAAGCTGAGGCTACTTCGTCCGGTTTGAAATCCTACAGAGCCAAAAGATTTAACTCCCGTTAAAATATCTTGTATCTTGGTATCAATACTACACGTAATGTTTATTTGTGTAAAATTCTGCTCATCAGGTAATGATTGAATATACCGTTCGTTTTCTGTAATGTTTGATTTGACTTCTCTCATTCCAAAGAAAGCTTGAAAATCTGACGCATGCTTCGTGATGTCTTCAATGTTTTTCTGACACTTTACTATATCATTTTCTTTATCTTTTAGAATGGCAATGGTTCTCTTGATATCAGTTTTAGCTTTATTCTCCATTTTTTTAAGCTCTGATTTTAATTCCTCCACTAATTTGTCTAGGCGTTGGTTAATATTACTTCGGAGGTTCTGAACTTTCAAAATATGCTTCTGCACTTGATCGTTAATGGTGGTCAAGTTTTCCTCTCGATCAGTTCTTAGTCGCCTAATGTGTTCTACCAAATCTTCAACTTCCTGTCGCAAATCATTAAAATTTTGAGATGTCTTTGCGTTTTCAACCACTTCATCAATTGGAATGACATCCCTACACTCTCTGTGTATTTTGATACACCTGTAGCATATCGGACATTCATGTGTGACGCAATAGTGCTGATATCTTTGATTGTGATCGGCACAAAACAGCTTAATATCGGCCAGAAAGGACGGTTGTTTCTGATAGTCTGCAATAGGAATAGTATTGTGATCACGTGATGATTTCGCCAGACTATGATGTTCATTACAGTTTGAACATAGCGTTTCTTGACATTCAGGACACCAGTCCGTGGCATTGATAGATAGATGACGCTGATTACAAATATCACACAAGGACACTTCTGAAGCCATGGATTTTCTGGCCTGAAAAGAAAAGAAATTATATTAAATCACGGTTAATCGTTACAAAGGGCAGTTTTATTTCGTTCATACCTAATTCTCTATACTTTACAAGTGACAGTCCAAAGACGTTGTCTCGGTTTCACCCATTCATCCCTCATTTTTATATAATGTTTTTTTCATGTAATGTATTGTGGTACTTGTTCTCGTCCACAACATGCATTAAATAATGTTGCTGCTGGACATTTATAAACCAACATTCAAAATTCAACATTTTTCAAAGAACATTACAGAGATATCTATTTCGAAAAACCAACTAAAGCACACCGAACAATTTTCTTTATTCACTTAATTCCTCTGTGTGTAGTGGCTATCGTGTAAACAGTACATTTTTGCTGAGTAAATGCGGTTTTTAGTTGAACAGTATATGTGTGGTGTAATTACCAACAAGAAATTGACTGTATTCCAATAAAACGTAACATATATGCCACGCCAAACTGGTTTCATAGTTCATTTGATAATTGCGAATGATTTTGATCAAAACTAAAATAATATATGATAAATTAGTCCTTTTGTACTTTTCGTTTTGCTATTGTGTTGTCTGTTCTTCGATATTGTTGTTTTTCTAGAGATGTCAGTCATGATATTACTAATAATAATATGCTCCATACTTTTACAGCAGATGCATGTAAAAGATATAGAACGGTAATTTACTGTTTTATATTTCCACCTTCTTTAAATGATGGCGCTACGCTTGCGTGTTTCCAGTCTTTGTGTATTTCTTCTGATTCTAGTGATTTTGAAAAAAAGAATTGATGTTAAAATGGGTGCAACTTGTTCATTTAATTCTTTTATTATTGTCCGGTCTGCATGCTGTATGTGGGTTTAGATTACATACAATGTACACATTATGATAGTCCATGTGATGATATGTTGTCCAGCTGATGATATGTTCATTTTTATATAATTTGTCAATATTATTGAGCTGATATATGCATGAAATAGTTGCCATTGGACATTAAGTATTCTACAGTCAACCAATTACTCATGCCAGGGGAAGCACTTTTTGAGGGTTTCTTATGTCAACATCTATGATTTCCAAAATCCAAATAAATAAAATGTTTTTGTACGCGTTTTGGGAACCATAATTACTGAAAACAAATCTTTTATTATTTTTTTTTTTGAAATTCAGATTAAAGAACAAACGAATATGTATTTATGCGCAATCATCGACAATTGGGACCGACACAGTAGATCGCTACAAAAGGCTTTGTTTCTGTTCATACCCAACTCTACATACTTTTCAAGTGGCAGTCAAAGGTCATAATGTAGGTTCTATTTTAAATCTAAATGTAAAGTGATGCCAAGGTATTTTGAAGGTGCTACTGGATCTCGGGTGTAGTTAATTATTACTGAATATTTGTTTTGTTTTATTTTATTTTGTCTTGTTTTTTTGTGTTTTTTTTTGTGGGGGGATAACCTGAGTTTGGTACATTTAACTGGATGGAAGGCTATTAGAAAATCTGCCTCCAATAATGCTGCTAAATGTATGTCTTGTTGAATTTTTAGACAGTCATCTTGTGTTTTAATATCTCTGTAAATGATGCTGGAAAGTCATTTATATAAATGAAAAATAAGATAGGGCCTAATGCGGTACGCAGGGGAATACCTGATGTAACTGGTCCTGTGATGGAAGGTATTCCATTTACAACAACTGTTTGTGTACGGTCTGACAGAAAGGCTTGGATCCAGAATAGAGTGTTTCTTGTATGCCATAGTATTGGGGTTTATAAAGAAAGCGAGGATGTGGTACCTGATCAAATGATCGGTCCACAAGGATTAAATAAGTCTGTATGTTCTTGATAGTTGCGATTCGTATGATCTAGATTTTCTGAAGCCATATTGAAGATCGTAAAGAATGTTGTTGTTTCCTACATATGTCATAATATTACTGGTTGTAACATGCTCCATAATTTTACAGCAGATGCATGTAAGAGATATAGGACGGTAATTTGATTGCTTTATATTGTTCACCTTCTTTAAATGATGGCGCTACGTTTGCGTGTTTCCAGTCTTTGTGATTCTAGTGATTTTGAAAAAAGAATTGATGTTCAAATTGGTGCAACTTCTTCATTTAATTATTTGACTATTGTCCGGTGTGCTTGCTGTGTGTGGGTTTAGATTACATAAACATTATGATAGTCCAGCTGATGATATGTTCATTTTTATATAATTTTAAAATATTATTAAGCTTATGAATATGCATGAAATAGTTGCCATTAGACATTAAGCATACAACAGTCAACCAATTATTCATGCCAAGGGAATAACTTTTTATGGGTTTCTTTTGTCAACATCTATGACGGAAAACATTTTTTTTAATTTAAATTCAAATTCGAAGAACAAGCGAATATGTATTTTATGAGCAATCATCGAAAATTGGGATGGACGAATTTAGATTATTTCACAGTATTAGGTGTACATGTAACTACGTCCTTGCTCGTGTCTGTCAATGAGATATCAAATTTACTTACCTTGATGAGTCAAATATGATACGATCAATGGATTTATAAAATTGTTATAGCGTTGTTATTTTACATTTAAATGTTACAGCTTGAGTAGAATCTATTTTTGGATTCAATTAGTTTATTCACAAAGGTGCATTTTTATTTCTATTCATTAGTGAGACATTTCTGTATTTATTCGTCATGTTTTGAATACTGGTTTAGCAATATACCAGGAAGTTTATTAACCATAGAACGCAGTGACAGAACAAGGAATGTGATTTACTGTTCGTATGTATGGGGAAAACTACTTCACCGTGATCAATACAACATATGGGGACGGCGATCGGCATCGCGCGAGGACGGTGATTTTGAAGCGGCAGAAAGCAGGTATGTTTGCATTCTCAGGCATATTCTATTTGTATTTACTTAGATCAGACACAGGTTTGACCAACTTTTCAAGTCTTCGCCTTTGAATTACATAACAATTATAACAAATATATATATGGAACAGAACATGCACATTAATGTAAGTATACCAGTAACAATTACACATGTAAAAGAGAACAGAAAAATAGAAAGAAAAAAGAAGGTTTTTTTGTGGAGACGATGATCATGTTGGATATATTTATAAGTTTATACAATGAGGAATCGCTTAGATCTTCTAATAAACTTGTACACTTCTTTAACAATTAAGGAGGGCGATTTACTGTACATATGGGAAAAACCACTTGTTCAACTTTCGGTTTTGAAATTATGTTAAATTTCATTATAAATCATAAATGATTAAACTTTGATACTTACATGTATTAGAACGGTTCCCACAATAAGGTGCCTGTCTTGATTCTCATATTTCTAAAACGTTGCTTCAAACATTAAACATGTACTAACTGGAAATGAATGGGTTACATGATCAAGTAAAATGTAGCACGTGATCAATAACATTTAATATATGTAACGTTACACAGGTAAATACTAACACTATAGCCACCTTCCATAATAAAATAAGAAAGAAAATAATTTAATTCTAATTTTCTCCGGTCCAACTAATAAAATTATACTATAATATTTGTACACATATATCCAGCATTGCTTTTTTTAATTTAATTTATGAAACTTCGTGTTCTTATAATGGCAGTTAGTAAAATATCTGGTAGCAAAAAAATTAATTCATCTACCAAATGGTAGAAAATCCCGGCGACATCTACCCTGTACTAACCCAACAAGCTTCGTTGCATGTGTTTAATAGTGTGAACTCACTGAGACAATAGTCCGCGGGTAGACATGTCGCCCCACTAGGGTACATTATCCTGATTCCGAGCCAACCCAGTCTGTGCTCTTACACTTTAATACTGCCTACTTACCGGAGAATCAGCAAATAACAATATCATAGTCTGTAGTTTGACCCGACAGGAGTTCGAATCCACGATCCACCAGATCCGACGTGAGCAGATAAACATTACACTACCGATGCGGTTACCATGCGATACAACATATTTGAATATCTTCTTCTTCTTCTTCTAAATACTGCACTAGACTCTAAGGATAGAGTAGGTAACATCTTACGTGACCGTTTTATTCATAAGAAAGTTCAATGAGGTTTATATGAACTAAATGCATTAAAGTTTGAAATACAGCATACTATTTCCTCATTAGTTAGTAGATTCCAATTAACGTGCTGATGACTTAAAGAGAATGAGTCGTCTTGTTATATTTTCCCCAGAATGGATATATATTTCCATTTCATGCCCATTTATATAAAATAACATGACATTATGTTGACGTTTTAAAAATGATCAGATCGTGTTAATACATACACACTTATCTGGATGGATTTTTCTTTACATTGGTGTAGAATTTAAAAAATAAAATCTAAAGTGACAATCACATAGCTAGTCAGTACAGTCAGAAAACCATTCAGTGAGAGTGTAGTAATCTTCATGTCATATTCCTGATATCCGAAAGTGTTATTTGTCAAAAATAAATGTTTAAATAAGCACATCAAAATTCTGCAATTATTCATTTTAGAACTTATTTCATTTTATATATTATACCGAATATTTAAGAAATTTTACAAATTTAGTTATTATATATATATGTGTCGTTTGAAATTCCATAGCTAGTATATAGTCATTATAACTCGAATTTATTCCAAAGCAATCATCATATATTTTAGCAGAAATTTTAACCCATAGCCATACATTCATATGTACAGTGAGTAATTTTGCTACTGAATATCTTGAATCTTGAATGACACAAAATGTTGGTCAATAGATCGATTGATTAATTGTTGTTTAACGTCGAGTGAGCAGTACTTCAGTTATATTTCTGACAAGAACAAATTTAATAAGAATATACATAATGTAGGGAGATATGTGTAATATTGGATGAGTGGAGGTTAATATTACCACAGATAAAAAGGAGTGTGTTGTCTTGAAACGGGTCCACTATGACAAAACTATATTATTCATTACAGAACTATTATGTGCGCAGAGAGGGGTATTTACCATACACAAAGAACTCATTTGTGGCACTACATAAGGACGAATTTTGTATCTGATTCGTTCCACACAATCAGAGGACGGCACTTTACGAAGGAGTTGAACCTCGCAGATAAGAATTATGTCTTATTTCTATATTTGGTCAATATCATTCAAATTCGGAGCCAAGGACAGAATGATTCAAATACACAACTGGTCAAATAGATGTACGTGACAGCTCAAAATGTAAGAATGTTGATTACAGTTTTATGTAAATTTTCCAAGAAATATCACGATTTTCCACACGCTAAGAGATAATCAGTCGTTCTTACAAGTACATGAATAAAGGTTCAAGACTGAAAATATTTCTTTTATGCTCGTCTTGAGATTTAATATTTAAAAAAACAACAAAAACGAGACTTGATAATTAATAAACTAATCGTGCTTTATTAATGTGGTTGTCAGCCTTTTAAACCAGTCTAAAATACAATGTAATTCTGGCAATAAAAACACTTTAATTACTAGTGAGTGGGAATTAACAGATACATGTCTTGTAATTGAAGATGTTTGATATTTGCGACCATTAAATCAGTATTGATGCCGCCAAATATCCAAATACATTAAATTTATCTAGATTATAATGCCATATTTTAAAAACAAGCATTACATTGCATTTTTAATTATCTATATATATTGTTTCCTTATGCGCGAACTGCTTGAAGCGCCATCCAATCGAAAATGGCGTTCCACAAACAACTACATTGTATATTAGAAACATATCTATAGATACATTGTATGGTTGTTGCTTGCTTGAGACGATTGTAATATTTAGACTGCATATCATAATAATGACCGTATACAATGTAAGATTTAAAATGTTGATATATGGAGATAGATTGCCGCCATATTGAAAAAACACATGAGATAGATTGCTGCCATATTTAGAAAAACACATGTATTTATACCATCGTCATACGATTAAGCATCTGTATAATGACGACCTATAATTTAACCTTACATGACAATGTATCACCTCCGTTAATTAAGAAATAGTTTTATATAGTGGATTTTACCGAGGGTGGCTACATGGTTATTTGCCATGCCACGCAACGCAGTGCTGCAGTGTACCAACGGTGTGGGTACGAATCTCGCTGACGGAAGTACATAATTTTCATTAAGCAATATCTCAGCCTCTTGCATTTACTGCAGCACTGGTACATGATATTACACTTTGTCCACATGAAGCAGTGGAATTCGACAAGATAATTACCAATGTCGGTAATGCCTATGATTCTAGAGATGGACAGTTTACTGCTCCTGTGGATGGTATATGCATGATTTCTGCTACAATATGTAGTCAACAAAGTTCCAGTGTACATATTGCAATAGTCAGGAATGGTGGACAGCTCGCAGCCATATACGGTGACGGATATGATCGCGGAAGTCAAACAATGATGGTTCAGTTAAATGAAAAGTGGGGGCTCGGCATTACTTTGATTCGAAAATTTGATATATCAATAATGAGGCCGATAGACATACAATACATTTAAGGGAGCATCAATTATCGCATTGTAAAACAACTTTATTTCTATAAATTTCCTAAATGCATTTGAAAAACATAAGTATCCTTATATTTGTCTCGATAGGAATATGGAAATGGTCTGATAATTACAATGATTTACTTCCAGTTAAATAAGAAGTGTTTGAAGATATCAAAGAAGTAATCATAATCCATAAATCAAAGAGGGACAGTCAACGTAATGACCAAAGAAAAGGGACAAAAAGACAAACAACGATCTACAAAACAACACATAAAGCTACAGATCGAGTAACACGAACCCCACTAAGAACCGGGGGTGAACTCAGGTGCTCCGGAATAGTTAGAAGTTCCTGCTCCATCAGTCGTGTTAATCTAGTTACAAAGCTGATGGAAATTCATGAATGAGGAAAGGAGAGGGAGGTGCTTACGACAAGTGGAACATATTTGTGGTCATTTGTAACACAGATATTCCGTAACGGTCATAGTGGCGACCGCAACACTTTCGAAGTGATGATTTCAACTTAACCAAGAGGAACCATTGGTTCAGTAGCTTTCGTGTTAGCAGCAACTCTCTATCAAGGAAATAATAGGGTCAGAATTCATTTAATATATAGTTGATATACCTTTTAGTTCAGTGGTTGGGAAGTGAAAAATAAATTCCAATCTCCCATGCCATCATTATAAGAACTACAGGAAATGGTGAATATAATGGATGAGTCGGGAGAATGCAACGAACGACAACTCCTAACATTTGTCTAGTCATTAGGAGCTGCTGTAAGTTATCGTTAACGAGACACGCAATAATTTTCTAGTGGCCGCTTAGCAACCAATTAGTAACCTACAATAAACCATTGAGAATTGTCATATCACAATTATTCCACTTTCAGCATTAAAGGTCAAATAACAACCAGCTATTTATTTCGAGTTATTCCCCTTTGAACGCAAATTTCATTCTTGATAAGACCGTAAAGTTGTATTGTATGTAGTAAGTTATTTAACCTTATGCCATTGACTAAAGTTGTGTGTTCGTTGATGGTCCGTGTAAATTTTCCCACCATATTCATTATATTTTATTTTATTTGTGGTAATCTAAGCTTTCGCCCAAAGTCTCATATCTCTGCAACCTGTACCTACCTGATTTATTGTGCTATTTTGTTGTCGTCATAAATACAGCTGAAATAATAGCCAACTTGTTATTAAACATCAATCACTCAATCATAAAAGCAACTATAATTATTACTGGGCTGATGCCACTGCTGGGTATCATCCTCCCAGAAGTCAGTGTTAGGTGACCTTGCCTGATTTTGCCTATCCTGTTTAAGCCCTCTGGTTTATTTGCTCCCAAAGTCATTTAAATTATTTGGCTTTCCGATGTTTTTCATCATGAGAATCCCTGATGAAGATTATTCCAGAAACGTGCTGTGCGTACTTAATTAGATATATACCTTTTTATTATAAATATTACAAGACATGGACAGTTGTCTGTATGGAGGACGAACATAGTATTATCATATCTTTAGTATAAATATTAAAAGACATGGACAGTTGTTTGTATTGAGGACGAACATAGCATTATCATATCTTTTGCATAAATGTCCACAGGTGGTTGATGCTTCTTGTATGTTAAAGACCCATTGTGTAGATTTAGAAAAAAAGAAAATGTATTGTCACTAACGTTGGGTTCGAATCCCGCTCAGGCGAGGTGTACTCGATACAGCATGATGTGATAAATCTTGTCAGTTACGGTTTCCATGTTTTAACCCATAGAGCTGTCAAGCGGATCCCCACATGGTGGATAGAGGATGCCCACTCCATTGGGGAGGGGTTTGTAAGATTGTAAGTAGGAAAACATTAACTCGAACCATACTATGTAACGTGTTTGGAGAAAATCACGCTGCATGTACGTTATATACCTCTTTAACTAGACGCTTTCCATTGTAAGCGCTACAAAAGACTAATTGGTTCGTTTCTACCCAACTCTCCATACGATTCCAGTGGCAGTCTAAAGTCGTTGTCTTGGTGGTCCAATACCTTCCTCATTTCCGTATCACGCTTAAATATTAATGAACTTATTCTAGTTATGAAATAGCTGAAATACTGCAAGCTAATCAATCAATCATACTCATATACAATGAATGACTTTGTGAGACACATTAAACAAGAAAGTAAGATTTTAAGAAAATAATAAACACAACAAACAAACAAAAAACAAAATATCGGGGCCGTTGTGGCCGTGATTGCATGGTAGTAGGACTTGCAACTACCTATGCAATCAGCGCCTATCACCACTAATGTGAGTTCGAATCTCGATCAGGGCGAGGTATACAACACCATGTGATAAAGTTTGTCAGTGATTTGCGACAGGTCGGTGGTTTTTTCCGGGCCCCCGGTTTCCTCCACCAATAAAACTCACCGCCATGAAATAACGCAAATATTGTAGAAAGTGGCGTTAAACACCATCAAACAAACATAAACAATAAATTGCACGGGATACATCTGATAAAGCAAAGAAGCCAATTAAATACTTGGATATTTGTGTAGTGGCACTACAAATTGCATAGATTTGAAATTCTTCGTACCCTTAATTATTTGCCAAATTTCCCTTCTACTAACTACGTCAGGAATCCTTGGAAAAATATGGGGGAACTCTAGCCCAGATTTAATATCTATGTGTAATTATTCAATCGCTTCCTACCACCTCTAATCTTTCTCTCATGGACCTAACCCGCATGATGCAGTCGCTACATTCCTTACGGTCCCTACATTAAGATGATTGCAGATAAAAGGCACAGTAATCATTCGTGTTAGCATGGTGCGATGTATACACAGTTATGTGGTTTACATCGTGTCCTCCACCAAGAAAAACTGGCCAACACGACAAGACTGAACAATTGCTAAAAGTATATTTTATTAATAATTATCATTGGACAAATACAGTAATATACCTTAGGGTCCTCCGTGGCCGCACTTGTACGATAGGTAGATTTCGTCTACCTTGGCAACCAGTTACTATCACTGCTGAATTTGTGACTTCTATTGCCGCCAGTGCTGAGGTTTAATCGATAAAGCTTGTCAGTAACTGTGGCAGATTGTTTTCCGGTCCCCCCTTTTTTTACGATAACACTGAACCGCCATGACAGTACTGAAATAACGATACAAGTGGCCTTAAGCACCAATAATCATAACCAACCGTGAATGAATTCCGTGTCATATCGGTGAATGTGGCATTTGTTAAAGGCTTAGAGAGCAAGATTTCGTCAATTCCATTCCACGACAAAAATACTTTTCGATGCGATGATGATCAGTATCTCCTTAGTAACAAATCAAATGTTGATCTGGAATTTATTATCGTACCAGGTCACTCTAAACAACCATCCTAAAGTGACATACCTTTGTAGTCGTGATCGTATGGTAGTTAGATTAACAACTTCCTGTGCAATCAGTGGATATCACCACTAACGTTGTGAGTTAGAAATCCACTAATGGCGAGGTATTGTTGATACAACATTATGAAATAAAGTTTGTCAATGTCCTGCGGCACGTCGGTGGTTTTCTCCAGGTACTCCGGTTTATTCCACAAATAAAACTAACCACCACGATATCACTGATATATTGTTGAAAGTGGCGTTAAATACCATACAGTTACCAAACCCTACGTCCAATCCACGAAGAACACATTATCCTGATTCAAACTCAACCAATGTTAATTCATACTCAGTTATGCTGTGTTTTTGGTAGAGAAAGAACAAACACATATTTTGTAACCTTTGTTTTGGTCAGACTGAGATCAACATCAAGTCAATGTTAGCACACTGACCAATACCATGCACAGCCAGTAGAACAAGAACTTTACACGACGCGAGAACCCGCAGTACAAATTAGAACACATTTCGTTATTATTTGGTTTTATTATTTATCTTTTATCACAAGCGCACCATTAATCAAATAAAGTATAAAAAAAAAAAAAACAACAACAACAACATCAAAAACAAAGCAATAAAAAAAACTTTTGTCATCATATCTATTTGACATTCTTTAAACTGTTAATCGTCGTAATCATTAAATTCGTTGAAAATATCTTTATGATGTTTATCATACGTCCCTAAAATAACTTTCTTATCACATTTCTATAAAATTGATAGAGGCTCTATGCGACCTGTCCATGATTATGACAAAAGAATGTCTGTCCCATGTTGTATTTCCACAAAAAAAATCAATTAATTATGTAGAGATTGTGGAAAGAAATAATTGACTCTCATTTGTTCCCTTTTAAGTGTAATATATGTATTTCAAAGTAAAATTGCTTTACTTTATAATGGTTTTATTGTCAATATTTGTATTGAGAACAACTTACTAATCCCTCTCTATGGAAATACATTAATAACAAATCAAATGACAATATATGTACTAATTAATAAACTAAACTAAATTATACTATAACATTTATGTAATAATGTTTTAATATTAGGACCCGGGTGGCTCAATGAGTTAGGTAGTTTTAATATTTAACAGAAAAAACGAGGGAATAGGATTGGGGGGGGGGTGAAATTATAAATTGTGTAAATATCACAGTTTGGGCTATATTAATTATTAAATCTACAAGTTTGTCGAATATATTTATGCACTAATTTGAAAGTATAAAGTATTCAATTCTTAACTAATTTCGTTACATCTAAAGAAACGTTAACAATGTTAATACATTAAATAACATTACTTAATATACAACAACAGGGTTAGTTTATGGTGCTTAACACCACTTTTAGCAATATAATATATGCAAAGTGTGAATATAACAAACAAATGAGAGTAATCAGGAGGCGTATATCGAGGAAGGAGGACAGACAACACAATGGTCAAAAGAAAAAGAGCAAATAATGATCTACAAAACACTACACATAAAACTAAAGATGGAGCAACACGAACCTCATATCAGCAGGGAGATCTAAGGTGCTGCGGAAGGGTAAGCATGTCCTACTCCAAAAAACAAAACAGCAAGCATATTCTTACAAACGACCCTTACTTTGTGAAGATCCGATGACTATAGTACTGTGCAGTATGCCTATCACACATGAACAATAACGTAATTTTCAGTCAGAAAATTGTCGTTATAAATTTTAAGAGACACTAAATAGATATGCCATACCATCGTTTAAATTAGCAACAAGCAGCTGCTTTTCGGTTCATCAAAACATACAGCTGATGGTCCGTTTAATCCATCAGCCTTCGTCAAGATTTGTTTTTGGTATTGTCCATCAGCTAATATTACTACAGTATTTGACGTACGTTCACCAACAACATACAAATTCCCTTTCTCATCTACTGTTATACCCAGTGGGTTTCCTAGAACGTCCTCGTTCTTGAACTGCCAAACAGGAGTACCATTGAAGAGACAACATGTTATGGTGTTTTTCATTTCATTGGTATAACATATTTTCCCTGCAAATGCCACAACGTAAGAATATAGAGGTGTGGCAGTGTTTGGAATTGTAGATATTCTGAAATCATCAGAACAGGATAGCACGTGTAAGTTTTTATTTGCAACACTACATATTAATGAATCGCTATAATATGTAATTCCATATGTTCTGCCAGGAAGAGCGACGAATTTTGTAATACTTAGTCCTGCTATGTTTACTATGTTTATACCTGGTGCTGATGATAAATCCCCAGTGGTAACTGCAACTGTGTTACCATCAATACATACAACATCAAAAGAATTACTCACAGAAACGTTCTTGATTGAGCCATCACCATATACAATCATCAGTTGATGAACGCTATGTAATGTAAACAACATCAAACCAGTCGTGGCTACACAACAACCCCTTACATAACATCCGCCAATTTTAACTTTTCTTTTTAGCTTAAGCGATTTCTCGTTGATGGTCAAAATCTGGGCCTGTTTATTTTTATTTCTGACCAAGCTAACGCTACTTCGTTCGGTTTGAACTCCTACTGAGCCAAAAGATTTAACACCTGTTAAAATATCGTTTATCTTGGTATCAATACTACCCGTAATGTTTATTTGTGCAAACTTCTGATCATCGGGTAATGATTGAATATACCGTACGTGTTCTGTGACGTTTAATTTGACTTCCCTCATTCCAAGGAATGCTTGGAAGTCTGACGCATGCTGCGTGATGTCTTCGATGTTTTTCTGACGCTTTACTATATTATTTTCTTTATCGTTCAGAATGTCAATGGAGCCCTAGATATCAGTTTTAGCTTTATTCTCCAGTTTTTGAAGTTCTGATTTTAATTCCTTCTCTAACTTGTCTAAGTGTTGGTTTATATTACTTCGGAGGTTCTGAACTTTCAAAATATGCTTCTGCACTTGATCGTTAACGATTGTCAAGTTCTCCTCTCGATCAGTTCTGAGTCGCTTAATATTTTCTACCAAATATTCAAATTCCTGTCGCAAATCTTGAAAATATTTAGATGTCTTTGCGTTGTTATCAATTGGAATGACCTCACTACACTTTCTGATAGTCTGAAACAGGAATCGTATTGTGATCACGTAATAATTTCGCCAGACTATGATGTTCATTACAGTTTGAACACAGTGTCTCCTGACATTCAGGGCACCAGACGGTGGCATTGATAGATAGATGACGTTGATTACAAATATCGCACAAGAGTACTTCTGAAGCCATGGATTTTCTGACCTGAAAAGAAAAGAAATCATATTTAAACACAGTAGATCGCTACTAAAGGCATTTGTTCTGTTCATACCCAACTCTACATATATTTTAAGTGGCAGTCAAAGGTCATAATGTGGGCTATATTTTAAATCTAATTTTTTATAGGTGCTACTGAATATCGGATGTGTTTGTGGAAAATATAATTATTTCTGAATATTTGTTATGGTTTTTTTAATCTTATTTTGGGGGTATCTAAACTGAGTTTGCCACATTTATATGGATGGAAGGCCAATCTGCCTGCAATCGTGCTGCTAAATATATATGTTTTAATATCTGTGTAAATGATGCTTGAAAGTCTTTCATGTAAATGAGAAATAAGATAGGCCCTAATGTGGTACACCAGGAAACACCTGATGTAACTGGTACTATGATGGAAGATATTCCATTTACAACAATTGTTTGTGTACAGTCTGACAGAAAGACTGATAAGTCGCTTTGCTCTGAATAGTTGGGATTCACATGATCTAGATTTTCTGAAGTCATGATGAAGATCATAAGTAATCTTGTTGTTTTCTATATATGTCATGATATTACTGTTATTGTATGCCCCATAATTTTACAACAGATTCATGTAACAGATATAGGACGGTAACTTACTACTTTATGTTTTACACCTTTTTTAAATGCTGGCGCTGCGTTTGTGTGTTTCCAGTTTTTTGTGTATTTCTTCTGATTCTGGTTATTTTGAAATAAGGGATGTTAAAATTAGTGCCACTTGTTCCTTTAATTATTTTACTATTGTCAGGTCCGCATGCTTTGTGTGGGCTTAGTTTACAGAAAAGTTTTGATAGTCCAGCTGATGATATGTTCATTTATATATAATTTTTAAATATTAT
Source organism: Gigantidas platifrons (assembly GCA_002080005.1). Classification (NCBI taxonomy): domain Eukaryota; kingdom Metazoa; phylum Mollusca; class Bivalvia; order Mytilida; family Modiolidae; genus Gigantidas; species Gigantidas platifrons. The sequence goes on along the minus strand of MJUT01017080.1, from coordinate 892,644 downwards.
TGAACATATGCTCATTTGAATATGGATGAAATACTTGCTACTGGACAACATAAATCAACAGGCAATCAATTATTCATTCCAGGAGAACCACTTGTTTGTGGAAATCTTTTGTCAACATCCATGATTTTCGGAATCCAAATAAATAAACAAAAAATTCTTCTGTTTTTGGGAACATCACTACTCAATGCATGCATTGATATTTTAGAATTTTATTTATATTTGAAATTCAGATTCAAGAACAAACGAATACGTCAATGCTTAGTAGTAAATCAAGACGTTAATCTGGGAATTGTCATAGTGCCAGCTCACAGAAAACAACCTTCCTTAAGTTGACAGACGTCTTCACGAAATGGCCGCTGTGGTCGTGATCGTATGGTAGTTGGATTAACTACTTCCTGTGCAATCAGTGCATATCACCACTAGCTTTGTGAGTTCGAATCCCGCTAAAGGCAAGGTATTGTCAATACAACATTGTGTGATAAAGTTTGTCAGTGCCTTGCGGCAGGTCGGTGGTTTTCTCCGGGTACTCTGGTTTCCTCCACTAATAAACTGGCCTCCAAGATATAACAGGACTATTGTTGAAAGTGGTGTTAACTACCACAATCCTACCCCCGCTCCACGTAGGACACATTATCCTGATTCAAACTCGACCAATGTTAAGGGATCGTATCAAATTGTGAGTTTTTGTTTCAAATGAAGTTAGTTTCATTTGGCTCAGATCACCCACCCACCCCCTCCAAATGAAAGAGTGAAAAACCAAACTCCACCTAAGAATATAGGGTTTAGAACCATGTATTCTCCATATGCATGTCATGATAACGGGTCTATCTAGACTATGAATCTTTATCCTTTTAAAATCACAGACATTTGATTTCATCGGGGTCCGACCTATAATCCGACAGTCCGATAGTCCGACGGTCCGACAGTCCGATAGTCTGACAAATGCTTTATTTCTTTGAAAGTTAACACTATAGCATGTGTAATATGGGGCCAGAAACCGAACCATTTACTCACCAAAGAACGGTCCAGAACATCGGAAATACGATATAATAGACGGACAAAGAATTGGCAGGGCCACCCAAAAACTCAAAAAACACATATATGAACAACACGGACTCCAGAAAAACCTTGATCCAGTCATGATGAACCGGTAGTGTAAGTATCCCGTATATTTTTTTAGTAGCGACGACTTCAGCGTGTAGCCGAGTCCAGCCAAGAAAATTCACTATTGAAAAGAAAGATTTTATGAATGAATACAAAAAAAAAGAAATACAAAAAAAAAAGGAAAAGACAAAAAGAAGAGCGTAGCAGTGTCCCCCTCCCTTTATCATGGAATATTTATGATAAAAAGCAATGTCGACACATCAATAGAGCTGGATACAATAATGTGTGTCAATTGATTGATTGATTGATTGATTGATTGATTGATTGATTGATTGATTGATTGATTGATTGATTGATTGATTGATTGATTGATTAAGGTCCAGCAGGCAATATTTCAGTCATATTCAGGATGAGAAAAGTTTGTAAGCAAAAAATCAGAAAGAGGGGACTCTGGGATGGGTCAACATGGGCAACGACTTAACATGGGAACTTGTTTTTCTGTCTCATGCGACGACAAGTTTGTCCTTTTTTATTCCCAGGGATTCTGACGGGTGACCCTGCTATAGTCGCCTTCTACGACAAGCGCATATATAAAATGTTACAATTGAAGGAATTGTCCCTAAGTGAGTCCTTATATCACGGAAACAAACAGCATCGGAATATGACAAAATAAACAACTGTGCCATGATACGCCCCCCCCCTCGATTTTCAGGGATGGATTGTGATGTTACCAGAACTGATTCAACGAAAGTTAATGGCGGTAATTCCTGGCCCTTTTCGTAATCTAAACTTTGGTGATTTCGTTGGTATTCGAGTTGCTATAGTTTTGGAAGGAGAAGGGCGTACACGGGCTATTTGTATTGTTCTGAGTGGGCATGTCCGACCGGAAGTGGTTCCGTTTTCCTGCTCTTTTCTGAATTGTAGGTAGTTTTCATTTATCACAAAGATCCTATCGTATATTTCAGAATAGCTCTATAGCTTTTATCTACCTGGGGGGTGCGTACAGAGGTTAATCTCCTTGTCCTTATATCATATAACATATGGCCTATATATACTATTTTTCGTATGGACTATCGGACTGTCGGCCTATTGGACTATTGGACTGTTCGATTATAGCTACGGCCCCGATTTCATCTAAGTGTACATATAATTCAACATGCATACTGTACCAATAAAATTATATTTATAGATTAATATGGCCATCTCTGTAATGTGCATTCTTATAATAAATGCAAAGATCTGGACCACTTTAAAATGGCCCAAGAATCGAAAATATTATTTTTTTTAATTTGCAAAAGAAGACAGTTGCTTTTTCGTTGCGTATGATATTTAGTTGTACCACAAACAGGAAACCAGAGCTGTGTACATATATACACCCATTACTTATTCAGTACTAAAGAAACAGTACAATATACAGACTCGAAAGAAATTAAAACGATGTTCCATTCAATTTTATGCCGTTTTCTAAGTGCATTTTTAAAGAAGTATTGACAAATCTGAATGTGCGATTTTGGTTTTTTTCCAAACGTGACAGCTGAAAACCACCCACCTACCAAACGAAACTAACTTCGTTTGAAAAAAAACTGTCACATTTTGCGACGATCCCTAACTCATACTCTGCTATGCTGTATTTTGGTGGAGAAAGAGCAAACACATGTTTTGTCATCTTTGGTTTGGTCAGACCGGGGTCCAATCTCACTATACGACTACCCACTCGATGTTAGCACATTGACTAATACAGCGCATGCACATCCACTAAGAAAAAAGATTATAGTGGACAAACCCACAGTACAAATGAGAACACATTTCGTTATAATTGGAATGTTTATCATTTATTTTTTTATCACAATCAGATCATTTATAAAATAAAAAAAAAACAGTAAAAAAATATTTTGTCGTATCTATTTGACATTTTTTAAACTGTTAATTATGATTATTAAATTCGTTGAAGATATTTTTCTTTATGATGTTTATCACACGTCCCTAAAATTTAAAGAAGATCTATGCGACCGGTCCATGATTATGACAAAAGAATGTCTGTCCCAACGAACATGTCGCATTTCCACGTTAAAATATTTTAACAAAGTATGTAGAGATGCTGGAAAAAACATTTTACTCAGAATCGTTCCCTTTTAAGTGATATATTTGTATTTAAAAGTTAAATTGCTTTACTTTATAATGATTTTATTGACGATATTTGTATTGAGAACAACTTACTATACCTCTCCATGCAAATACATTAATAACATAAATCAAATGACAACAAATGTAATAATTAATAAACTAAACTAAATTATGTTATAACATGTATGTAATATTGTTTTAATATTAGGGCCCGGGTGGCTCAATGAGTTAGGTAGTTGGATTACCTAGCAGCTCATACAATATGGCGTTGGTTCACGACCGGCTTTGTAAATTACAAAAAGGGTGCACACGACTCGCAGCCGCAAGTGATAAAGTTTACCAGTTGCTTGCCCATGGTCGGTGGTTCTATCCGGGTATTTCGGCTTCTTCCACCACTAAAACTTATCGCCATGATATACCTGTAATATTGCTGAAAGTGGCGTTGAACACAATAAATCAAATCAATCAATCATTATTTTAATATTTAACAGAAAACAACGAGGGAAAAGGATTGTGGGGGG
>MJUT01017080.1:843903-862707 GCA_002080005.1 Gigantidas platifrons | reverse complement strand
TCCCCTTTTAGGACTACAAGAAATACTAAACTTCAAAACTTTCAATTCAAACTTTCCCATAGAATAACTGCCATTAACTCTTTCCGTTTCAAATGTGGTTTAAAATAAACAGAACTATGCACCTTCTGTTCAGAAACTAAAGAGAGTTTATTGCATCTGTTTTGGGAATGCACCTATAGTAAAAACGTTTGATTTTCATTAGTAAATATTTTTGAAAATTGTGGTCTTAATATGCAGTATTATATTGGGTATTGTGGATCCTTTAGATCCAGATAACACAAAAAATCAGTCATTTTGATTTTAAAGTATTATTTATACAAATGTTGATGTTTGGATGATCAACCTAGTATTAATGGTGGTCTAAAATACCTAAAATATTGCATTAAAATAGAAAAGACAACCATAAATTTCCTATCCTTTACACAAAGAGAATATATATGTAAAAAGTGGTTGCCTTTTGAAATTGTTCTTGGTGTTTGAAATTTTCAGTGTAATGTTGCAAAATGTTTATTTTGATGAATTAAATGTATATCGTCTGTGTAAATTGTATATGCATGTCATATGTTTTTGTATTTGTATCTGCCTCTGCTTTTCTTTAAAAATAAACAAATTACCAAAAACAATTCTTATATAGAGCGTAAGTTGTTGTTTTACAAATCTGACGAGTTGTGTACACAAGGTTAAAAAGTAGCTTACAGTGCGTTTTGTACTTTCTAATTTTTGTCCGTTTCTCCCAACAACGACCCTATTAGCATAGTGAAGTACGCTAAGACATTCGACTTCTACCGAGAAAAGTATTTCCGGGTCATTATATCTGTACAACGTATAACTGCTACTCTTGGTACTAATGGCGAGTTCCATGGTTAAATCTACAAAGCTGTCCACTAAGTGGGGGCTTTTCATTTCACAGTACTGAAAGCCTGATCGCCAACCATAGTGGGCGCCGCATTTAGAGTGTTGTGTTCCTTTTACGTTAAATAACACTTTTGTGGATTTCGACAGAGTAAGCATATTGTTGATACCACGAAAGGTTAATTTGTTTTCAATTCTGGCCAAAATCGCCATAATTCTCTAATGGCCGCTTAGAAACCAATAATGGACATACAATCAACCATTGAAATTTGTCATATAGCACAATTTTTAACTTTGAATTATTCAGCTATCATCATTATAGATCAAATACCAATCAGAAGGAAAATATATTACTTTGAGTTATCCCCCTTTGAACACATGTTCCACTCTTGATAAGACCAAATACATGGCGCGACGTTGCTGCCAATGTCGTATTGTATGTAGTGAGTTATTTGACATCAACCTATGTAATATATGACATTAATTATATAAAGTTGTGAGTTCGTTGGTGGTCCGTTCCATAGAATAATTGTCCTATCATATCTATTACATTTTCTTTTATTAGTGGTAATCTAAAGTCTGATCTAGGTGTCACCTGTACCTACCTGTTGTCGTGTTTGTTATTTTGTTCTCGTCATGAAATAAAGTTGAAATAATAGTCAACTTGTTATTAAACATCAATCACACAATCATAAGAACATCTATAATTATTACTGAGTCGATACCTCTGCCGGTGGCACTATTAGTTCCCGGGGTATCATCTGCCCAGCAGTCAGTGTTTGGGGACTGACATGGTTTATTAGATATATTTATTATTGAAATTTACAGTTCCTAAATAATGTAATTATTAGTCAAAACTAAGCTTCTCCTCACTCGGGCATTATGTTAAAGACACCTTATGTAGATTTAGAAAAAAAAGAAAATATATTGTAGTTGTTACCAATGGATATCGGGTCTGTCGTGATCGTATAATAGTTTGATTTACAACAGTAGATATTGTCACTAACGTCGGGTTCGAATCCAGGTCAGGCGAGATGTACTCGATACAGCATGATGTGATGAAGCTTGTCAGTTTCGAATTTCATGACTTCACCCATAGAGCTGTCCAGCCCATCCCCAGATGGTGCATATGATGCCCTCTCCAGTCGGAAAACCCATCGCGAACCATAGTATGCAATGTACTTGGAGAATGTCACTCACGCTCCGTGTACGTTAGATACCTCTTTATGTAGACACATTGTAAGCGCTACAAAAGACTAATTGTTTCCTACCCAACTCTCCATACGTTTTCAGTGGAAGTCAAAAGTCGTTACCTTGAAGGTCCAATACCTTCCTGATTTCCGTGTCATGTTTAGATATTAATGCACTTATTGTAGTTATGAATATAGCTGAATACTACTACCGTACGCAAATACAAGAAGTGGATTTTTGAGGCACATTAAAAGAAGCTACGATTTTACGAATATAATAAACAAAGCAAAAACAAATACAACAAAAAATCATGGATTCTCTAAATAATGACAGTATCAAGTTACATTGTATTTTAATTTTGATTAATTGTTGTTTAATGCTGTACGTGAGCAGTACTTCAGCAATAACAGGTTTCACCATGACGGGCTGTCTTGGTCGTGATCGAATGATAGTTTGATTTACTTCTACCCATGCAATCAGTGTCTATCACCGCTGATGTTGTGAGTTCGAATCTCAATTAGGGTGAGGTGTACAACATTAGTTTTTCAGTGACTTACGACCGGTCGGTGGTTTCTCCCGTTTCATCCCGCAATAAAACTGACCGCCACGATACAACTGAAATATTGTCGAGAGCGGCGTTAAACACCATCAAACAAACAAACATAGCAAGAAATTGCACAGGATATATCTGATTAAGCAAAGAAACCAATTTAATACTTGGATATTTGTGTAGTAGCACCACAAATTGCATAGATTTGACATTCTGTGTTTTAAATTCTTCATACCTTGAATTATTTGCCAACTTTCCCTCTACTAACTACGTCCGAAATCCTTGGGAAAATATGGAGAAACTCTAGCCCAGATTTAATATCTATGTGTAATTATTCAATCACTGCCTATCACCTCTAATTTTTCTCTCACGGACCTAACCCGCATGATGCAGTCGCTACATTCACTACGGTCGCTTCATTAAGATGATTGTAGATAAAAGGTGCACTAATCATTCGTGTTAGCATGGTGCAATGAATACACAGTTAGATTGTTTACATCGTGTCCTCCACCAATAAAAACCGAGCAACACGACAAGACTGAACTATTGTTAAAAGTCATTTTTATTAATAATTATCATTGGATAGTAATATACATTAGGGTTCGCCGTGGCCGTAATTGTACGATAGATAGATTTCGTCTACCTTGGCAACCAGTTACTACCACTGCTGGATTTGTGACTTCTATTGCCTACCGTGCTGAGATTGAATCGATGAAGCTTGTCGGTAACTGTGACAGATTGTTTTCTGACCCCGCCCTTTTCCGATAACATTCAACCACCATGACATAACTGAAATAACGATACTGGCGTGATACACCAATAATCATTACCATGTATGAATTCCGTGTAATATCGGTGAATGTGACATTTGTTAAACGCTTGGAGAGCAAGATTTCTTCAATACCAGTCCACGACAAAAATACTTTCCGATGTCTGCTTAAAAATAAATCAACATGTTGATCTGGAAATTTTTATCGTACCAAGTCACTGAAACCAACCAACCTAAAGTTGATATACCACCGTGGTCGTGATCGTATGGTAGTTAGATTAACAACTTCATGTTCAATCAATGAATATCACCACTAACGTTGTGAGTTCGAAACCCACTAACGGCGAGGTATTTTCGATACAACATTATGAAATAAAGTTTGTCAGTGCAGCAAGTCATTGGTTTTCTCCGGGAATTCCGGTTTCCTCCACCAATAGACCGAACGCAACGATATAAGTGAATTGTCGTTTAAACTGACGTTTAATACCATAACCCTACCCCCAATCCACAAAGGACACATTATCCTGATTCAAACTCGACCAATGTTAATTCCTACTCTGTTATGCTGTGTTTTTGGTAGAGAAAGAACAAACACATATTTTGTAATTTTTTGTTTGGTCAGATTGAGATCCACATGAAGTCAATGTTAGCACACTGACCAGTGGAAAAATAATTTACACGACGCGAGAACATTTCGTGATTATTTGGTTGTTTATGATTTATCTTATCATCACAATCACAGCATTTATCAAATAAAGTTAAAAAAAAAAAAAAAAAAACTTTTGTCATCGTATCTATTTGATATTTTTTAAACTGTTAATCATGATCATTAAATTCGTTGAAAATATCATTATGACGTTTATCACACGTCCCTAAAATTTAAAAAGGATATATACGACCGGTCCCCGTTGATGACAAAAGAATGTATGTCCCAACAAACATGTTGCATTTCCATTCTAAAAAAATAATTAATTATGTAGAGATCCTGGAAAGAAATCATGTACTCTGCTTTATTCCCTCCTAAGTAATAGTAATATATTTGTATTTAAAAGTAATACTGTTTTGCTTTATAATGATTTTATTGTCAATATTTGTATTGAGAAAAACTTCCTTGTCCATCTCTATGCAAATACATTAATAACATAAATCAAATGACAGCAAATGTACTAATTAATAAACTAAACAAAATTCTAACATGACGTCCTTCATTGGCTATATAAATAATACAATGATAAAATTCACGATATATTTTAATTCGCTCATGCATATTGACGATCAAATTACAAACATCATTCCCTAATGAATTTATGTATTCATACAGCACTGTGGTGCATAACAAACATAAAAATGCACCTTTGTTTTTACCTATATTTTTCCAGAATAAATATTTAAAACAACCATCAATGGACTTTGACTTTTGAAATTTAACATCTTCCGATGAAGTCGTTTACAATGAACGCTGATGACATTAAAACACATGGTTACCGATTTATATTACGATTTTGTGAGCATTTTATTTGTTTAAGTTGCTAAATTCAAAATGCCATTAAATTGGAAAATATCAGTAACTTCATATCATCACAGTCTATTTCTACATAAAAGAAAAATACCTGTAAACATGAAGATTAGTGAATTTTGTTATGAAATTCATTTCCATTATTGACTTCCACTTAAAAAATAAGTTATATTTTTCCTACTAGAATCGAATTAATTCATGGAAGCCAGAGTTTGTATCACGTTTTAACATGGGTAACATTATTTTCGTTGCATTTTAAAAATTTTACGAAAATAATGTTACCCATGTTAAAACTGTATACAAACTCTGGCTTCCATTAATTATTTCTTAATTATATTATAACCGTTTTAATATTTAACATAAGATAATGGAGGGAGATAAAGCATATAAATTGTGTAGAGATAATATAACTGTTGGGGAAAATTTAATTGTTTAATATAAAAGTTTGTCGAATATATTTATGCACTAATTTGAAAGTATAACGTCTTCAATTCTTCACTAATTTCGTTACATCCACAGAGTGTATATACTATAGAAACAGGAACAATGTTATACATTAAATAACATTACTTAGTATACAACACTATAGGTTTAGTTTATGGTGCTTTCAACAATATAATATAGGTATTATATAATAAGTGTAAAGATAACAAAGGTTATCGGGAGACGTATATCGAGGAAGGACAGACAACACTATGGTCAAAAGAAAAAAGAGCTATGATCCACAAAGCACTACACATAAAACTAAAGATGGAGCAACACGAACCTCACAAAAGCAGGGAGATATAAGGTGCTTCGAGAGGGTCAATATTTCCTATTAAACAAGAGCAAGCATATTCCTATAACGGACCCTTACTTCGGGAAGATCCGATGACTATAGTATGCTTAACTCGTGTGACCAATAACTTAATTTTCAGTCAAAAAATTGTCTCTATAAATTTTAAGAGACAGTAAATAGATATGCAATACCATCCTCTGAATTAGCAACAAGCAGCTGCTTTTTCGGTTCATCAAAACATACAGCTGATGGTTTGTTTAATCCATCCTCATTCGTCAAAATTTGTTTTTGGTATTGTCCATCAGCTGAGATTACTACAGTATTTGACGTACGTTCACCAACCACATACAAATTCCCGTTCTCATCTACTGTTATACCACGTGGTACTAAAAGAATGTCCTCGTTCTTGAACTGCCAAACAGGAGTACCATTGAAAAGACAACATGCTAAGTTATGTTGGGTTCGATTGGTATAAATTACTTTTCCTGCAAATGCCACAGCGTAAGAATATGTCTGTGTGGCAGTGTTTGGAACTGTAGATATTCTGGAATCCTCAGAACAGGATAGCACGTGTAAATTCTTTTTTGCAACACAACATATTAATGAATTGTTATAATATGTAATTCCATATGGTTTGTCAGGAAGAGGGACGAATTTTGTAATACTTAGTCTTGCTATGTTTACTATGTTTATACCTGTTGCTGATGAAAAACTCCCAGTGGTGACTACAGCTGTGTTATCGTCAACATCAAAGAAACTACTCCCAAGAACGTTCTTGATTGAGCCATCACCATATACAACCATCAGTTGATTATCGCTATGTAAGGTAAACAACATCAAACCCGTCGTTGTTACACAACAACCTCATACAGAGCTTCCGCCAGTTTTTATTTTTCTTTTTAGATTAAGCAATTTGTTGTTGGTGGTCGAAATCTGGGCCTGTTTATTTTTATTTCTCACCAAGCTGACGCTACTTCGTTCGGTTTGAAATCCTACAGTGCCAAAAGATTTAACGCTCGTTAAAATATCTTGTATCTTGGTATCAATGATACACGTAATGTTTATTTGTGCAAACTTCTGATCATCTGATAATGATTGAATATACCGTTCGTGTTCTGTGACGTTTGATTTGACTTCTCTCATTCCAAAGAAAGCTTGAAAATCTGACGCATGCTTCGTGATGTCTTCAATGTTTTTCTGACGCTTTACTATTTCATTTTCTTTATCTTTCAGAATGGCGATGGTTCCCTGGATATCAGATTTAGCTTTATTCTCCAGTTTTTTAAGTTCTGATTTTAATTCCTCCTCTAACTTGTCTAGGTGTTTGTTTATATTACTTCGGAGGTTCTGAACTTTCAAAATATGTTTCTGCACTTGATCGTTAACGGTTGTCAAGTTTTCCTCTCGATCTGTTCTGAGTAGCTTAATGTTTTCTACCAAATCTTCAACCTCCTGTCGCAAATCTTGAAAATTTTGAGATGTCTTTGCGTTGTCAACCACTTCATCAATTGGAATGATATCACTACACTCTCTGTGTGTTTTTATATACCTGTAGCATATCGGACATTCATGTGTGACGCAGTATTGCTGGTATCTTTGATTGTGATCGGCACAAAACAGCTTAATATCGGCCAGAAAGGACGGTTGTTTCTGATAATCTGAAATAGGAATTGCATTGTGATCACGTGATAATTTCGCCAGACTATGGTGTTCATTACAATTTGAACATAGTGTTTCTTGACATTCAGCGCACCATACCGTGGCATTGATAGATAGATGACGCTGATTACAAATATTACACAAGGGGACTTCTGAAGCCATGGATTTTCTGGCCTGAAAAGAAAAGAAGTCATATTTAAACACAGTAGATCGCTACGGTAACAAAAGGTTTTTTTCCCCGTTCATACCCAACTCTACATACTTTTCTAGTGGCAGTCAAAGGTCATAATGTAGGTTCTATTTTAAATTTGATTGTAAAGTGATGCCAAGGTATTTTGCTGGCGCCACTGAATCTCGGATATGGTTGTGGAAAATATAATGTTTTCTGAATATTTGCTTTGTTTTATTTTGTCTTGTTGGGGGGGGGGGGGGTAAACTGAGCTTAGTACATTTATTTGGATAGAAGACCATTAGCCAATCTGCTTTCCATCCTGCTGCTGAATCTATGTCTTGTTGAAGTTTTAGACAGTCATCTTGTGTTTTAATATCTCTGTAAATGATGCTGGAAAATCGTTATTGTATATGAGAAATAAAATAAGCCCCAATACGATACCCTGTGAACCAACAGTTGTAACTGGTACTGTATTGGAAGATATTCCATTCACAACAATTGTTTGTGTACGGTATGACAGAAATGTTTAGAACCAGAGTAGAGTATTTCTTGTATACCATAGTATTGGAGTTGATACAGAAAGCAAGGGAATGGTACCCTATCAAATGCTTTAAGATAGTATCATATAAGTATATATATTCTGGATAGTTGCGATTCGTATTATCTAGATTTTCTGACGCCATGTTGAAGATTGTAAAGAATGTTGTTGTTTTCTAGATATGTCATGATATTACTGGTTATAGTATTCTCCATAATTTTACAACAGATACATGTAAGAGATATAGGACGCTAATTTACTGCTTTATTATCATTGCTACTTTTAGTGTGTGCTTGTTTATAACTCTGATTTATAAACTTCATTTTTTACTTTGACTTGTATTATCTTACCATGCTTTATATGTTTTATTTTGCCATGCATTTTTAGGTTATATCTTAACAAGCATTTATGTTGTTTTTAAGTCACCATATGCATTATGTTTTAATATTACCATGCATTATTTTTATTAAATTGGTGTGTTTGTGCATGATTGTGGGATGAATGTATGTATTTTGTATGTAGTCGATTTGAAAAGCTCATTAGAGCTTGTGTTGTAATATGTTTATTTAATATCGACTTTAAATAAAACTTTATTATATTATTTATATTTTTCACCTTCTTTATTTGTTTGCACTACGTTTGCATGTTTCCAGTCTTTGTGTATTTCTTCTAATTCTAGTGATTTTGAATAAAAAATTATGTTAAAATTGGTGCAACTTGTTCATTTAATTATTTTACTGTTGTTCGGGCTGCATGCTGCATGTGGGTTTAGATTACACAAAAGTTTTCACACTCCAGCTGATGATGTCTTAATTTTTATATAAGATTTAAATACTATTGAACTTATGCTCATTTAAATATACATGAAATACTTGCTACTGAACATTAAGCAATCAACAGCCGACAACCAATTATTCATTCCAGGAGAACCATTTCTTGTGGGTTTCTTTTGTCAGCATCCACGATTTTCAGAATCCAAATAAATAAAATGTTTTCTTTGCGTTGTGGGGAACAGAATTACAGAAAACAAATCTTTATTTTTTTATTTTTTTATTTTTTTTTGAAATTCAAATTCAAGAACAAACAAATATGTATTTTATGAGCAATCATCGACAATTGGGATCGACGAACTTAGATTACTTCACAGTATCAGTTGTACAGGTACAATTTAACTACGTCCTTGATTGTGTTTGTCAATGATATATCAAATGTACTTACCTTGATGAACCAAATATGATACGATCAATCGATCTATATATATTTGTTTTTACATTTTAATGTTACAGCTTGAGTAGAATCTATTTTTAGATTCAATTATTTTAATCACCAAGGTACTTTTTTTTATTTTGATTCATCAGTGAGACATTTCTGTATTTATTCGTCATGTTCTGAAGAGTGGCTTAGCAATATGCCAGGCAGTTTATAAACCATAGAACGCAGTGACAGAACAAGAAAATGTGATAATTAGTTGATAGCCATCTTATTTGCTCATAGACACAAAAAGGATGAGACACAAAGTTTACCAACTTATAAAGTCTTCTCCTTTGCATTACATAACAATTATAACAAATATACATATGAAACAGCACATGCACATTAATAAATAGAAAGAAAAAAAGGTTTTTTTTTATGTAGACACGATGATCATGTTGGCTATATTTATAAGTTTATATAATGAAGAATCGTTTAGATCTTCTTATAAACTTATACACTGCTTTAGCAATTAAGGGGGGCGATTTACTGTACCTATGGGGAAAACCCACTTGTTCAATTTCGGTTTTTTAAATTTCATTATGTTTATATTATAAGTGATAAATGATTAAACTTGTATACTTACAGGTATTACAACGGTTCCTACAATAATATACCTGTCTTGTTTCTCATATTTCTAAAACGTGGCTTCAAACATTAAACATTTACTAACAGAAAATGAATGGGTCGGTCACATGATAAAGTAGTACAATATGACACGTGATCAATAACATTTATCTGTGACGTTACACAGGTGAAATACTAACACTATAGCTTGTACTAAAAACAGAAGTGGAAATAAAAAAATGTTTAAGAGTAAATTAACTTAAAGTGTAAAAGTTATAATGAAGACGGAGTAAAGCTAAATAAATAGAAACGGTTATGATTGTTAAAAAAAACCCAAACATTTAATTTATAAAAATAAATTACATGTCAAGCAAGTTTACATTCAGTTTTAATGAACCTATTCAATATAAACCCAACAAATACTTCATCACAGAGAGAAAACCCTCGCTACCAATTCGCCACCTTCCATAATGAAATACGCACTAGAGAAAAAAATCGAATTCCCTCCGGTCCATCTAACAATTATATTTGTACACATATATTCAGCATTGCTTTTTTCAATTTAATTTATGAAACTTCGTGTTCTTATATTTGCAGTTAGCTAAATATCTGGTAACAAAAAAAAATAATTCATCTACCAAATGGTAGAAAACACCGGCGATACAGTCATCTTGTTGTATTTTCTCCAAAATGGATATATCTTCCCATTTCTTGCACGTTTATATAAAATAACATGAAATTATGGTGACGTTTTAAAAACGATATATACGCATATATCTGGATGGATTTGCCAATACATTGGTGTAGAATTAATAAAATACAATCTAAAAGGATAATGATAAAGCTAGATAGTAGAGACAGAAAAATATCCAGTGAGAGTACAGGGGGTGGATAAAGGTTTTTAAGTTAGAGGGAGCGTGAAAAATAGGCGAGGGGGTCCGTGGACCGCTTAGGTCCCCATCGAGTCTTTTTAAATTCAAATTCAAATTCAAAGTTTTATTTAAAGTCAATATAAAGCATACATATAACACAAGCTATAATGACCTTTTAACATCGACTGTAGTATATTTAAGAAATAATTCATGGCAGCCGTAGATTTGTGCTCATTTAACCATGGGTTGGGCATTTATTGCCTCATTTATATTCGATTATTTTTTTCCCGAGCGCTAGCGAGGGATAAAATACGAATATAATTGCCCAACCCATGGATCTTACCGAGGGTGGTTAAATGGTTCTTTGTCATACTAAGCGACGCAGTGCAGCAGCGTACAGTGCCAACGGTGTTGGTACGAATCCCGCTGACGGAAGTACATCATTTTCACTAAGCGATGTATCAGCCTGTTGCATTTACTGCAGAAATGACACATGATGTTGATCTTGGTACACATCAAACTGTTGAATTCGACAAGATCATTACCAATGTCGGTAATGCTTATGTTTCTAGAGATGGGCAGCTTACAGCTGCTGTATATTGTCTCTACATGATTTCTGCTACAATATGTAGTCTAGATGGTTTTCTCCGGGTTCCAGTTTCCTCCACCAATAAAACTGACTGCCACGATATAACTGAAATATTGTCGAAAGTGGCGTTAAACACCCCATCAAACAAACAAACAAACAAACAATAGGTTGTCAACAAAGTTCCAGGAATGGTGTACAGTTCGCAGCCATATATGGTGACGATTATGATCTCGGAAGTCTGACAACAATGGCTCAATTGAATGAAAATAATAAAGTTTGGGTTCGACATGTCTTAATTTGATTCGTAATTTGGATATATCAATAATCAATCAGATAGACATTTCACTACATTTACGGGAGCAAACAGCGTTATCTCTATATTTCCAAAATGAATTTGAAAAACATAAATATCCCCATCTTCGTCTCTATGACGATGTAATATTTTATTTTCATTTGCAGTATGGATATGGACTCAGGTCAAATAGCAATGCGTCAGAATTCATATATACTATATAGCTGATATGGCTTTTAATTCAGCGGTAGAAAAGTGGAGGTTAGGGGTTTGGGGTTAGGGCTACATGTATGGTGATCAACATCATTTTCAACAATATTTCAGTTAATATCATGACGGTCAGCTTTATTGGTGAATTAAACCGGAGTACCCGGCGAAAACCTACGGCCTGTCGCATAGAAAAGTGGAAATTAAATTATAATGCTCCCATGCCATTTTGACATTTAACAGTTCATTAGGAGCTCCTCAAAGTAATGAGAGACGGGAGAGTAGCATTCTCCATAAAAAAGACGCGCATTTATGGCTCATGGAAAAGGTGAATTCTGTATTTAATTCGTCCATCACAACTTACGAACGCCACCTCGGAGTGGTTAAACCCCACAGCGTGTTACTCAATCTTTAGTTTTCTAGTGGTCGCTTAGCAACCAATAATGAACCTACTAGAAACCATTGAAAATTGTCATATATCACAATTTATAAATTTGAATTATTACGCTTCCAGCATGAAAGGTCAAATACCTATCAGGAGGAAAATATATTACTTTGGGTTATTCCCCTTTGAACGCAATTTTCATTCTTGATAAGAACAAATAGACGACGAGTCGCTGCCAATGTCGTAATGTTTGTTGTTAGATATTTAACCTCAACCTTTGTAATATATGCCATTAACTAAAGTTGCGAGTTCGTTGGTGGTCCGTGTAAATTTTTCAACCATAGCCATTATATTCTCTTTTATCTGTGGAAATATAAACTTTCGCCCCAAAATCTCATCTCGGTGCCCCTGTTCCTACCTGATTTATTGAGGGTTTTTTTAATTAGTTCTAGTCATGACTAAAGCTGAAATAATAGTCAAGTTGTTATTAAACACCAATCACTCAATCATAAAAACAAATATACCGTTACGGAAATTTCTGTATCACAAATGATCACGGATATGTTTCGTTTGTCGTAATCACAGTCTGGTCGTTTCCTCATTCATGACTTATCATCGGAATGGCAACAAGTGTAGCTCAACGAGTGTCACTAGGGGAACAGGAAGTACTCACCCTTCCAGAGCACCTGAGTTCACCCCCGATTTTAGTGGAGTTCGTGTTGTTCTATCTTTAGTTTTTAGTGTAGTGCTTTGTTCTTTTTCTATTGGCCATTTTATTGTATGTCCTTCTTCACATTGCGGCCTCTGATTTCCCTTTGTTATTTTCAAGCTTTTCTTATTACAAAACATGTCTATGTAGAGGACGAGTGTAGTATTACCATAAAATATAAATGTAATTTTGAATACGTCACAACAGGCAAGTAGCGAACTCACAAATTTTGTACTGAGTACTGTTCAAGTTTCCAGTACTCAACCCTCATAACTGCTGAGCACGTCCCCATATGGTTGATAGGGATTCGTGTTACTCGATCTTTAGTTTTATATGTATGTTTTGTAGATTGTTGTTTGTCCTTTTGTACTTTTTTTCTTTTAGCCATTGAGTTATCTGTTCTTCTTCAATATACGAATTCCGATTACCTCCCTTTGGTATCTTCAAACTCTTCTTATGTCTTTATATGTTTATATATTGTTGAACTTTTCCTGACATATTTCTCAATTCGAACGGTAACCAACAAACGATATCTCATTTTAAGCTTTGATGGAGTTAATTACCAATTACATTGATCTAAATGTAAATCTAATTACCATATGAACATGCTCACTGAGCCACCCCTAACGCTAAATATAAATGCTCCATATTCCATACGTGTGAGCAAAAACTAATTTGGCATTAAAAGATGATGTATTGAAATAGCATTAGTAACGGACTGGTCGTCTATTTTAACTATGACGATAAAAAATAGTATTTAATTTGTAAATCAAATTTAAACTCTTTCAAGGTTTTCACATTTAAAAGCAAAATGTGTGTACCCATTACTACGCTTATTTTTTCCATTAGTTCCGCTGTGTAGGTATAGGTGACAAGCTGTACCAAATCAACGGGAACTGTCCAAAACCTAATTTAAAATCCAAGTTATTCTCGTTTAGTATAACTATATAAAGATTGATTCTGTTTCTAACCACCTACCATTAAAGTAGTTCTAAATCGGATTAAATCCTTTAAGTCTTGTTAAAGTAATTTTCGTGCGAGAAAACAAAATCGGTAGCAATAAATAGTATGATTACCGGTACATTATTTTTCAATTATGCTGCCTTTAAAATATGACATAAAATGATAATATAAAAAAATACCACATCGTCGTCAGAACAGTTCAAAGTCCAATCGAAATATCATAAAAACCAAAAGTAAAATAGAAGCCTCCAAAACATATATGCATGACCACTCACTACAATGGTGTGGTGGCGGGGTTAAGCCTTCTTTATGGGACCCTATTAGTGAAATAATAACAGTGTTCTCCATATGCGGAGTAGCATGTCGACTCTAACATATATCTAGCAGAACAGCGTTGGCGAGTCTCGAATATATAAATAAACAAAACTACTAAATTATTTGACTGACTATATCCTTTTTATTTTGAATTATAACTGATTAAGATTATTCCAGAAAGCTTATCATGCCCCACAAAGTCAGATATCTATATATTTTTTATTCACACTTTTGTTTTTACTTAGCACAATTTATTTATAAGTTCACCACTTCAAAGTGGTTGTTTTACATCAAAGCAAGTAATACTCCTGAGAAGGAACAATAATGTCTGTCAGCATCAGAAAAAATGCTGGCTATGTTATTATCACGAAAGTGTCTGACCCAAACTCGATCAGTCTTGCTGAGCATCACAACAATGATTTGTCCTGGATGATCATCATTGGAGCCATACATTGCAGCCAGTTGTTGCCCATTTTTCACTATTTCTATAAACACTGAGTGATGACCTGGAGCATACACTGTGGCTGATATCAGATAAATACCACTGACAGGTGCACTGAATTGTCCATCTCGAGTTTCATAAGCGTTTCCAATGTTGGTGATTATTTTATCGAATTCAATGGCCTGAAGAGGTCCAAGTGATACTGGGTGAGTCAGCACAGCAGTAAAGGCAACGAACTGAGAACTAGTTGGTGTTGCTGTAAGGTAAAATGAAATATGTTGGAATATTCTGCCATATAATAATACTATATCAAACAATTTATAAGCACCATATGTATTTAGATAGCTTAATTTCCTAATGTGAAGATAAAAATTGCTTGACTTTTGAAACACTGAATTAACAAAAAGCAAAGAAACTTAAGATATCAAACCCTCAGATTTATCAGGTGAAGAAAGAAATTTGTGAACAAGCAGTGTGTATTTGTTTTCTGTTGTACTTAAACTTGTGGGCGAAAGGCGAAGAGAAAAAACAATTTGGTGCCCGAGGACACTCGCGAATGCCACGCTATATAACCGTCTATATATTGTTGCGTAAAACATTTTTAATGAATAAATGTAAACAGTATGTAGTTATGTAAAAATGTGTATATCATGTCTTAAAAGTCTCCCATAAATCTTTTTTTTAGATTGGTGCATACGTTGCAATTATTTATTTGTTTTATGTGTTCTTTGTGAATTTTATAATATGTTTGTATGTGGTGAGACTGTAATAAAATATTGAATCTGAATCTGCGTATTCATTTTTATACCATCACTTTTAGGAGTCGGTCATTAAGTTTTACTCATGCCCGGCCGTACGTCCTGCATTTGGTCTTTGTTCAAAGACTTAAGTTCTATTTAAGCAAATCTATTGAAATTGCTATGAAAAGTAAATGACTAAAAAGCATGCTAATTTCGATTTTGGACTTGACAACTTTTTCCGTCTTGGAGTTATGTCCCTTGATTTTTGAAAAATTAATTTTTCAGGTTTCTTATCAATAACATAAGTTCTGCTTATGAAATTACTCAGAACCTATTAAATTATGTTTTGACAACTATGCGCTGGTCAAGTTCGTTGATTATTATTCAAGACTTTTTGCTTTAAATTGTGAAATGACAGTTTGTTTGGTTTCAGTGATCTGATTTAATTAGTTTATCTTAGTAAATGTTTTGAGAATTGTACACAATTTGTTTATCACAACACATAGACCAAGTTCGAAATTATGTCCTTGCTTTCCTAAGTTGGAATCGGGTGCATCCATATCCTATGGACACACTTTTCCATTTTATTTAATCTTAATCAGAAATGTATTGCTGAATTATAAATGATATATACTATCAAACTCTGTATACTTGATTAGTTCCAAAGAAAGAAAAAAAGGTTCAATGTTGGTTTATTTTTCATAAATAATACATTGTGTGAGATTGAAACCACTGTTGTAAGCAGGATTAGAAACATCCATTTTGTTAAAGCAATGTATTTCGATGTTATTCATATTCTGTTATCGATAAATATGTGCATATGGATAAATTCAACTGTTTTAGTGATGAGACGAGATTGTTTTTAGTTTTGCCATGCTCAGTCCCGCGGAGCTTAATCGTCCGTCAAAAGACCCAGCTCTTACTGGAAGTATTCCAGAGGAAGATGATGATGATGACGATGATGATGATGATGATGACACACTTACTATTTGGAATCAAAAGTCTTTTATGCAAATTTGATTTCTCTAAAGGTCGAACATCTTCCGGGTCATGATCATCTTCGTTTTTTCTTTCTTCTACTTCATCGTTTGTGGTTTTTATGGTTTCGCTGTCTTGTGTATCATCTATTTTTCTATTTATTTCACATTCTGGTGTACTGGTCTGTGTAGGTTGAATTGTTAACTTTAGATAATTGGTTTCAAGACTTGAAATCTTCTTCTTTAAAATGACATTTTCTTTCTTCAAATCCTCATTTTGATTTTTTATTGTTTTGTAATCTTGCCGGACTTCCGTTAGTGTATCTTGTAGTAATTCAATCTTATCTGTAAGAAAAGCTTAAAGATATCAAAGGGGTAATCAGAATCCGTATATCGATGAAGAACAGAGAACACAATGGCCCAAAAAAAGTACAAAAGAACAAACAACGATCTACAAAACATACACATAAAACTAAAGATCGAGTAACACGAACCCCATTAAAACCAGGGTTGAACTGCTCCACTGGGTGGCAACCGTCGTGTTAATCTAGTCGAAAACCCGGTGATTAGTCATGAATGAGGAAAAGCCCGGAAAATGTTTCCGTCAAGTAGAACCTATATGTGGTAATAGATACAATGTTCTATTTATATACATAAATAAATGTGGGTTCGAGCTCCGATCTGGTCAAACCAAATGCTATAAATTTGGTATCCGCTAGCATTAAGGAGAAAGAACAAAGACTGGTTGGCTCGGAATTAGGATAATGTGTCCGAGAGGGGTGACATGTCTATCCGCGGACTGTTGTTTCAGTAACTAGCACTATAAAAAAACCCAACTAAACGTGTTGGTCTAGTACAAAGCGGACCTCATCGTCATCTCATTGAAAATTAACTTGTTCTCGCCATGATATAGCTGAAAATTGCTGAGTTGGCGTTAAATAACAATCACTCACTCACTCACTCACTCACTCACTCACTCATATATAATATGTAGAATTGGCCTCTTTGGGTTTGAACTTCAGTGAAAATAAACTTGTCATGGAAAGCATAGTTCCATCGACGAAAAACGCATAATGCCTAAATCGGGTAAAATAACGTTTCATAAGCTAAGCAACAATAGCAAAACAAACACGGGCGACGCAAAGCGTGACGTATCCCCCGCCTAAAAATTTGACCCGGTGACCTTGACCTTTGACCTATGACCTTAAAAATCAACAGGGTTCCAGATTCTCTTCAGGACTAAGTATGTACCAAGTTTGGTCAAAATCCATCGAAGGATGTTGATTCTAGAGTGTTCACAAGGATGTTACGGAAGGACGGTAGCGTTACTATATCCCTTAGAAGCTTCGTTGGTGAGGGGATAATAAGGAAATAAAGTTAGCAAAACAACGACCAATAAATTAAACTCCATCAAATACCGCGTACGGCCCTTGCTGTTCCGTACTTGTGAGGTTGCTTTGCTCCGATAGAGTACATACATAATATTCCTGATGATGATTAGGGGAATATTTGGCGTACACGACTACATTTTTCCGGTGATAACATCAGGATTATACTTTTTGTTATATTTGAAGACATACTGACAGGTATTCTTTAAAAATGCTAAAGGCTGTTTGTACCCTTGGAGACAAAATTTCCACAAACTGAGACATTTATAATGTGGTAAACAGTCGAACGCAGAGATTTTATATTAAATGTACGATACTCGTGTAATAGACCAATATAGACTCCATGTCTAGTCTATGACCAAAGTTAAAATATGTTATCCTGTATAGTCTGGGATAATACATTTTATACACCGCGATGAAAATAGGGCCTAGTTTTTGTTTTTTAGCTGCAGGGTACAACCCTCTGAGAGTGACGTTCGCTAGTTGTGTGCAGTAGCAATCAAATACACTGGAAATGTTTGAATATACTAAAGAGGTTATCAAAAGCAATAAATCAAAGGAAAAGACATTACAATAGCCAAAAGCAAAATGAGGAGGAAAAACCCAAACAACTGCCTACAAAGTAATACATTAAAAGATTAAACACGAACTTAAAATCCGAAGATGAACTCGGATGCTCAGGTATAGTATGTCAGTTGTTCCTTCTTTACTAATGGCACCCGTCGTGTTACAAATCATGTGATAAGTTATATTGGGTGATAAATCATGAACGAGGAAAGATAGATGGGATTGTGCATACGACAAAGGAACATATTCGCGGTAATCTGTATCATAGATATTCTATAACGGTAAACCAAGTTATGATACTGATCGTTAAACAATATCACAAAGAACTCAGATGACAGACATACTCACTAATGTTAAAATAAACTACAGTCAATTATACCAACCTAATATATTCTTCAAATCTGTTGTTGAAATCGTCTCAGAATGTGTAATAACAGCCGAAATTATATACAGGAGTAAAATGTACATTTGAATTTTAAGAAACGACATTTTGGCAAGAAAAATCTGTGCTAACT
>MJUT01017080.1:809990-837022 GCA_002080005.1 Gigantidas platifrons | reverse complement strand
TGTATTTTGGTAATATTTTGTATTTACATTAACACATTATAGTTACGATTCTTTCCCACATATATTACTGTAATTTTCACCACATTTTCTTTGGCTGGCCTAGTCGTGTGGATACTTCGTTTGACTAAACATTTTCACAACTTGAGAAATATTGTGGGGTTTCGATCCTGCAGTTTCCACTGACGCTATCCAGCAACTTTTTTTTCTAGATTTTTCTCTGTATTAGACAAGAATGAATCATGAATTACATAATAATGCAAATTTATCACAAATAGTGTACTGTTTTACTATGTTTTTTTCTCCTCATTTACATGATATAGCAACATTCCAGCAACACCTGCCATTTTGAGTATCTCTCACTCGTAAAACGATATTTCAGAGCTTCTGTTTCTTATTGGAATTTCCTTGAACGTATTCATACATATATGAACGTGTTTTGATCGATCAGGAATATAACATTTTTGAAAAAAGATGTACAAATATTTGTATTTCAATATAAATTGTATGGTAGCTTGATCTACAACAGCCTATCACCACTGATGTTGTGAGTTCGAATCTTGACCAGGGCGAGGTGTACAACATTATGTGATTTTTTTTATTTTTATGGAAAGAAAGACTTTTTATGGAAAGGAATAAAGAGACGTTATTTCAGAAAACTGACAAATATATGAAAATTCTAAGTATGAAGGAATACAAACACGGTAAAAACGTTTCGTAAAAACTATATAAGAAGGGACATAACTCTTACATACCAAGCATAGTATTTGAATTGTTGACGTTTTTTTGCAGTAATAAGCATTTTAAGGGGTGTAATGTCCACAGGGCCTTTGCAATTTTCTATAACCCTTTCATCAGGGGGTTTACTGAACTTGCGCCCCACTACAATTGGCGAAGTATATGTTTTTATACAGTATTTAATTTATCTGTCGAGTAATGGCTATGTTCCTCATTCCTCCATAGCTTCATTGTGCTTCTTCCCTGGTTCCGTTTCACGAGCTCTGTTCTGTACCCGATGGGGGAACAAGGCGATCTCTGAAACATATTTAACCCCTTACACCAAAACCAGATTCCAAACCCGGCATAGTACTTATTGATGGTATCTGTTTTGTACGGGTTATATAGTGCTATGGGTGACATTCTTCAAAATTTACACTACAGGTGTCGCTCGTCATGTATTGTATTCTTAAAAAGTACAAATTATTGAAGCTTTTATGACAAAGAAATGCAAAGTTAAAGTACAATACTAATAATTCGTTGGATTGCTTTGTGTGTATAAAAAAGGGGGAGGGGCTATATGGCTGTCGTTTTCTTTGTACATAAGCAATCAACAAGTAATCTTCAGTTTTGTAGTTTTGCTGTAAAGTAAAGAAGAATCATTGGCTATCACCACGATGCATGGTTTATAACATCGACTCTCGGTTCTTAGTGAGCTGTACATGATACAAATTTATACTACATTGAAAATTATCAGTGACCTAATAATGTCCGTGATTTTCAATTACAGCAACCCATTTATTACAACTAACTGAAGGTCCTTTATGGGGTTATTCTTCGTTTAGAATAATACAACATTCAGGAAGTGGTATTAAAATTTCAATGCTTAAGAACAGTTTTACGTTTTACTTTTAGTAAAATAAGAAATTGTTAATCATTTCTGTATATATTGTAGACATTTCTAATCTGAATATTGTTTTACCTTTTACCTTTTTTTACACTTCCGGAGCACCTGAGTTCTCCCCCGGTTTTTAGTGGGGTTCGTGTTACTTGATCTTTAAATTTATATGTATGTTTTGTAGATCGTTATTTGTCCTTTTGTCCTTTTTCTTTTGGTCATTGTGTTGTCTGTCCTTGTTCGATTTACGGATTCTGATTGGCCCTTTGGTATCGTCAAACTATTCTTATGAGAATATTTTGAGTATTAATGTGGTATTACCATATAAAACAACTGTACTTCTGTCAATGAATAAAAGTGCAAGGCCGCAGATGTTTATACGCGGGAATATTTCATTCATTAGGTTTTATGAATGAATTATTCTAAATTCTCTCGACTGCCAGATGACGTGGGTTCAAAAGGTCACTTTCCAATGTTATTGCGTATTATCTTATTGACAATAACAGCGGTATCAATAGGAGATGTTAGTTCCCGACCTTGATAAAATAATGCCCCTTATTAAAACACATTTAGAAGGAAATTGTAACATCAATACAGGAAAAAATAGTTATACCCTTAACAGATTGACAAGATTGCAAAAACAGTCCACATCCGTAAAAATGCCAGGGTTGTAATATATATGACATTTGTAAATAGAAAGTTTTTTTTTATGATCTTATTAAGAAGTTTAAGTGTATTTCTTATTTTTAAGGGGTCGTCGTGGTCGCGATCGTATGTTTGTTGGATGTTACAACTACCTATATGCAATCAGTGTTTATCACCGCGAACGTTGTGAGTTCAAATCCCGCTCAGGCGAGGTGTACTCGATACAACATTATGTGATACAGTTTGTCAGTGACTTACGACAGGTCAGTGGTTTTCTCCGTGGACTCCGGTTTCCTCTACCAATAAAACTGACCGCCACGATATAACAGAAACATTGTTGAAAGTGGCGTTAAACACCATAACCCTAATCCTAACCCTTATCGTGTAACATTAATTTTCTTACGTTCTTCTCATAAAATTGTGAACAGTCTTTTCAGACCCGTAAATCAAATGTATTTTGAGGTTTTCAAGCCTGGTAGTACAGGATTTGTAGTTGACCATAAATATTTTGTTTTTGTGAGTATGTTTTAGAAGTCCACGGGAGGTGGGAATTACTATAGAATCCTATACGTTGGGAGAGGTATTTTTGTAACAGTCCATTATTACATTTACCTATTTCAAGCTCATTTGACCCAAAGGGAAATGTGAGGTAATGTTATCACTTCGCGTCCGTCATGGGTGTCGTCTGTATACTTTTCACAAAATTGGTAGGAATGAAATTGAATGACTATCGATAAAGTTTAGAGTGTTTTTGTTTCGTTCGGAAAGTCTACGCTTAAACGGAAGGACCCAAAGCGGGCGTTTTTGTTTGTTTTTGCTAGTATGTGGAGCGTTTATTATTCAACCTTTTTGAAGGCTTTATGTCTGTCATAAATTCTCTTTATGCTGACATATTCTGTATGGCTCTTACCGTTTTCTGAATCCCTCAGAAAAAAAATCTTGTCTTTAGTATTCCAACATATTTAATATAGCGCTTACCCTTTTCAAACTCCCGATATTTTTATTCTAATTATTAAAAGAAAGTTTAAACACTGATAGTCATCAATTCCATCAATGTCAACAAAACAAACAATCACCTCTCATCTTAACTGAACTCACTAAGCACAAAAAAGACCAAGATCATGACATATGACGTTGGAAATCAAGGTCGTGACTTGGGACAGGCACAAAAATGTGGCGGGGTTAAAGTCTGATTTGAATACCCCCCCTAATTCCTTGTGAAATTCCTTCCTGCTCCTTTGAAACAGATTTACTTGGACAATAATTATTTTAGGTAAAATAACTGATGTAGCAGCATTTAATTATATTATTATAAGTTGAGGGAAATAGAAACTAGAATAGTATATACTAGTACACTGCTAACTTTCAACATCTATTAAGAATTGTTTGAAGATACCAAAGGTGTAATCAGAAACCGTAAATCTAAGAAGGGCAGACAACTCAATGGTCAAAAGAAAAACGACAAACAGTGATCTACAAAACACTACACCGAAAACGATTGAGCAACATGAACTCAACAAATACCGAGGGTGAACTCAGATTCTTCTGTCATAAATTTGTATCTTAAAGATGTGAATAAGAAATATTACACTTATTAATTAGATATCTACGTTTTTATTACTATCACTGGGTCAATCCCTCTGCTGGTGGACTATTAGTCCCTGAGGGTATCATCCGCCCAGTAGTCAGTGTTTCTACCACTGGGTCAATCCCTCTGCTGGTGGACTATTAGTCCCTGAGGATATCATCCACCCAGTAATCAGTGCTTCGGCTCTGACATGGTTTATTAGATATAATTATTACTGAAATTTACAGTTCCTAAATAATGTAATTATAAAAAAAAAAAAATAAGGTTCGCCTTCGTCATGCCTACATGTAGGTAACTTTAGCAGATTTTGGCTATCCTGTTTAGGCCCTTTGGTTTTATTGCTCCCAAAACTTTAAATTCATTGGCTTTTCAATCTTTCTACTTTGAACGTACCTGATGAAGGTTCCAGAAACGCGTCGTGCGCACTAAATTTGATATCTTCGTTTTTATTACTATTAATGTAAGCAGGTATATATTTCATTTACATGTTTAGATGTAAGGAGGCCATATAATAAACTTGAGATTTATTTAATATAATTTTAATCACAAAAATGTATGAATGAAAAAAAAAATCAAATTTCCGCGAGATACGACAGATGGTAGGCAAGGTAAAATTTACATTCATTCATAAACCTTATTTGAGCGATCAGTTTTTTTTCTATTATTATGATATTTTATGTATTTGTATTTTATGACTACCTGTTGATTTAATCAATTCCTTGATATCATGCCTGTTAGAGGAGATATAACATGATTATAAATTTAAAATTGAGTGAGTGATTGTTGTTTAACGCCAAATGAGCAATTTTTCAGCTACATTATGATGAGAACAAGTTGTATTTTGATAAGAAGATGATGATGACGTCCTATTTGTACTAAACCAAAACATTGCATTTACATCCGATTTTTTTTTTATGTCATTACGATTCCTTGAACTCAGGTATTCATATCCATTCAACAGTTGAAAATGTTGTCAGATTTTGTACTTTATAAATTATTGAATGAATTGAAAATTACCATGTGTTTTATTTTAAAATACAGATGTATTTCCGATGACAGATGGTTAGCGAAGTTTATTTTAAATTCATTCACAAAATAATCTGAATGAGCAAAATTGAAATTGATATTTTTCAAAAATAAGGATGATGATATTGTATGATATTTCACATGTTTTCATCCAGACATATCTAAATGTTATAAATACATGTCAGCAGATGTTTTTGAGTAATAAAATTACAAAACAAATTTAAATTATGTCAACCTTTCCCTTTTAAGACATATTTTTTTTCTTAAACTTATGGACAGTTTTTTTTTTTTCATGCAATATAGCATACATTAGCATAAATTATCTATTAATGTTATGCTAGGTATATACTTTAGATATTCAAAAAAGTGCCAGGCTCAGATTTTTTTTATGATTGCCTTTATACAATAGAAAGAGTTATAAAGGGTGTTCATAAATAATTGTATTGCATAATCATTGAAATAACCTTTGAACATATCTATAGAAACAATATGTTACATGATGGATAAAATAACCCGTCGTAAGTCCTACACATAAAATGTATCATCTCAAGACAAAGATATAGCTTTGTGTAAAACTAAGACCACAGTATATCGTCTTGCAAGTACATGTCACGAAAAAATCATTGGAATATATACAGATTATTACATGGCATTTTTCATATAATACCCTTTATCAGCCCTAGGTCATGATATCAGCCCGATCGATAGCCGATAGGCTCAAGGGATGATATATGAACGAGGGCTGATAAAGGGTATGATATGAAAAATGACATGTTATGATATGTTTATCATATACTTCAACAGAGGAAATAACTGATTTGTACCAAAATGTAAATTAGTCATTTTGGCTAGAATTAAATACATGTATAAAGTCATAGAACAACAAAAATATTGTTTTAATATGCAAATCCAATAAATACACGTTTTTTTTTACCACTCTCTACATCATAGGAGAGAAATTGGTAGTTAATAGTTTTCTGCGCAAATATTTTATAAAACAGTTGAATCCGCCGCGTCTGTAAATACAGTTTTCTGGAAATTCACGAAGTGAACTTACGGACATTGACGGAAAGGCATGTAATAAATTTCCGGAAGCAGTTAATAAACTTGCTTTATCAGCCCGCTTCGATCATTCTTGTGAAACTGGGTGAAATAAACATGACTCCTCTTATTATTCTAAGCAAAATTCAAAGTTTTATTACAGGGTAAAATTTTAGCTTTATCAACTAAAAGTATATGATAATGTATTTTATTCATTTAAGCCTAGAGTTGTACGTTCTGAGTTCCGTGTTGTGGCGTCCGCGACGATGTCCAGTCGTTTGTAGGAAGGCTCGTATCTGCTTTATGCTAGTTGTGTTTGTTAGCGTGTATAGTTGTGTCCAAGACATATTGACCATATGAGTGACATTGCGGATGACTTATAATAAGAAAGAACTCCTTACCCTTTGAGTGCACCTGGGTTCACCTTCGGTGTTTGGTGGAGTTCGTGTTACTAATCTTTTTAGCTTTCTGTGTTGTCTTTGTATGATGGGGTCGTCGAGGCTGTGATCGTATGGTAGTTGGATTTACAACTACATATGCAATCAGTGCCTGTCACCAATGAATCTCGATCAGTGCGAGGTGTACAACATTATAAAGTTTGTCAGTGAATTGCGACAGGTCCGTGGTTTTCTCCGAGCCCTCTCGTTTCCTCCACCAATAAAACTGACCGCCACGATATAACTAACATATTGTTGAAAGTGGCGTTAAACACCATCAAACAAGCAAACAAACATTTGTTTTGTTTGTCTTCGTCTTGTGTCTTTTGTACCCATTGTTGCTAGTGTCTCTATTGTCCATTTTTAATTTACCCTTCGATTTTCTCTAGCGTTTATTTATCTGTACTTCAGATATCAGAGAAAACGAATTATTTGATTTACACAAAAATGTTCAAAACACGAGATCCCCGAGGGTACAAAGGTGTAGAAAGAGGACACAATGTCTCCGCTGTACGGAACAACCCTTCCGAATGTGGCGTCCACTGAATGTGGAGGCGGGTTAAATACACAGCTCCCTCATACGACAGGATGCAAATCAGCGCACAGTGTATGAAGAATGTCATGTTTCTTGCATGTTAAAGACAAATGGCAACAATTTATATGTAGGAACATTCAAGCAGAACCTGCATATGGAATATATATCTCTTAATTGATATGATATTCTAGAGCTTGTGTTTCCTGTCTGGATTGATGGAGTGATATAGGGTTGCTGTCAACAAAGAAGCTACTGAACCATGATTTCTAAGTGGCGCATTTGAAATCGTCACTTCAAAAATTGAATGGTGGCATCGTCACTTGGTTAACCATTACGGAATATCACAGATGACCACGAATATGTTTTGTTTGTTGTCACAACCCCGCCCTTACTTTCTCTTTCTTGACTTTTAACATGAGCTACTCGACGTTCACTTCCGGTTTTAGTGGTGTTCATGTTGCACACTCTTCAGTTTTCTGTGTAGTGTTATGTGGACCATTGTTTATGGAAAAAAAGGTTTAACATTCATGGTCAACAGTTCTACCAATATCAACAAAGCGAACATTCACATCTTACTTCAATAGAAATATTTTTGTCTTGCATTAGAAATGACAACAATGTATTTGAGGAGCTGGCAGTGTCCATTGGGAATTTGACGGTCGTAAGGAATCCGGAGTACCCAGAAAATACCACGGACCTGCCACATGTCAATTGCAAACTGTATCATCAGACAGGTTTTATCAAATACATCTCATTATTGTGGGCGGGAAATGATATAGATATTTGAGAGGTAACATCGTTTTGTGTAATGGAGTCTTTTGCAATGTTATGTATTCCATCATTTCACTAAGAAGAGATATTTGAGACCATAAAGCAAGTTTAACTCCACCACGTATATTGAAGTGTCTGTAGAAAGCCAGAGAATTGAGCGATCATGTGTATGTGTGTTAGGGGTATCAAATTCAAATTCAAATACTTTATTGCCATTATACAGTTACTGCATGTGACAGAAATAAACAGAATACAAACAATACAAACATGGTAATAAAGACAAAATAATTTTCAAATAAACATTTCAAGAGTCCCCTGTCCTCAGTTCTGTAGACTGTTTTAAAAAGGAACCAAGCTTATTTACGATTTTGCCTATTTCTACGATTTGGATTTTGGAACTGTTCCGACTGAGGTGTATTCCCCACCTCATTTTCTTACTAGAATACATTAGTAGATAAGATTTAACATCTGTTTTGTCACAAGACATATACTGTTATCTTATCTTAAGCTAAACGCTTACATTTAACAAGAATTCTCTTACAAAAATGTCGGCGTTTCTTAACATTCAAATGTACATTTTACTCCTTTATATAATATCGGCTGATATTACACATGCTACGGCGATTTCAACAACCGATTTGAAGAATATTTTAGGTAGGTATAATTGACCATCAGTGGTTTATTTTAACATTTGTGTTGGGGGGTGTATGTTGTCACAAGAGTTCCTAGTGTTTACCTACCGGTATCATGACTTGGTTTACAGTTATAGAATGTCTTTGTCAGAGATGACCGCGAATACGTTCCTTTGTCGTAGTCAAAATACCATCATTCTTTTCTATAGTTCATGACTTATCGACGAATATAACTTATCACAGGATCATTGTTGATTACTCTTTGATATATTAAAATGTTTCTGTGCATTTGATTAATCCACGAATATTGAGCGTTGCATGTTGTAGCTGGAAAACTATGCCCTATTTCTATACCAGGGAATAAACGGGATTATTCCAGAATATAAGCCGGGTGTAAAACAAGCTGCCATACTTTAGATTCGGTCATAGTATAGGCAGGAAGTATATCTTGGCCTATTACACGGTAATCATATATTTAATATAAAATCTCTGCGTTTGACTGTTGACCACATTATACTTGTCTCAGCTTGTGGATATTTTGTCTCCGAGGGTACAAACAGCCCTTCACATTTTTTAAAGAATACCTGCCAGTATGTCTTCAAAAATATATGATCCTGATGCTATCAAGGGTACAATGTAGTCTTACACGTCAAGTGTTCCCGTATTTATAATCAGGAATATTATTAACATGACACATGACGCATGCACACTATTGGAACAAAACAAACAACCTCACTATTGCAATTTACAGTTTCCAAATAATGAAAGTATTATTAAAACTAAGTTTCTCCTCCCTCAGACATAGGTGATCTTAGCCGATTTTGGTGATCCTATATATAGGCCCTTTGGTTTACTTGCTCACTAAACTTTTTAAATTATTTGGCTTTCCAATCTTTCGATTTTGAGCGTACCTGATGAAGGTGATTCCAGAAACACGTCGTGAGCACTAAATTAGATATCTACGTTTTATTTTTTCTCTCTCACTATTACGGAACAGCAAGGGCCGTACGCGGGCCTTGATGAAGCTTAATTTACTGGTTATTGTTTTGTTAGCTTTATTAACCTTTTTGTTTTTGCTATTGTTGTTTAATCTTATGGAATGTTATTTTGCCAGGTTTTGGTATTCTGCATTCGTCGACGATGAATGTTTCAAGTCTATGCTTTCAATGACAAGTGTATTTCACTAAAATTCAAACCGAAAGGAGGTGTACATGTACTCTGTACAACATTATGTGATAAAGTTTGTCAGTGACTTGCGGCAGGTCGATAGCTTTCTCCGGATACTCCGGTTTCCTCCTCCAATAAAACTAACCGCCACCATATAACTGAACTATTGTTGAAAGTGGCGTTAAACACCATAACCATAAACCCCTAAAACCTAAAGACGCAAAGTCTACATATTATATATGTATATATTATCAATCATGCTTTAGGGGCCCGAGTGGCTCAGTGAGTTAGGTCGTTGGATCTAACAACTCATACAAGCCTATCACCAATACGACGTGGGTTCGCGGCCGACTTTGTAAATTACAAAAAAGGGTGCACTCGACTCGCAGTCGCAAGTGATGATAAAGTTTACCAGTTACTTGCCCATGGTCGGTGGTTCTCATCGGGTACTGCGGCTTCCTCCACCACTAAAACTGTCGCCATGATATAGCTGAAATATTGTTGAAAGTGGCGTTAAACACCAAAAATCAATAAAAAAAATCCACCAATAATGCTTTATTTATGAAATACTTTACAGATAAGATTGAATTACTACAACTCGAATTAAACACGGTAAAAGATACATTAACGGAAGTCCGGCAAGATTACATAATAATAAAAAATCAAAATGAGGATATGAAAAAAGAAAATGACATTTTAAAGAAGAAGATTTCAAGTCTTGAAACCAAATATGTAAAATCAACAATTCAGCATACACCAAGCAGTAAACCAGAATGTGAAATAATAAGGGAAACAGATGGTGCAACAAACAACAAGAACATAAAACGAACACACCTTGAAGTAGAGGAAAGAAAAAATGAAGATGACACAGGAGAAGATGTTGGACCTGTAGAGAAATCAAATTTGCATAAAAGACTTTTGATTCCAAATAGTAAGTGTGTTATCGATAACAGAATATGAATAACATCTAAAAATATCGACTTAGCAAAATGTATGCAAAATGTCTGTTTCTAATGGGCAAATCTAAAACGTGTAACGGAACGAAACGAAACGAAATGAAATGAAACGAAACGGAACGAAACGAAGCGAAACGAAATTGTTTCGTTTCTTGTTTTAGTATTTATCTGCGTGTAATTACTACTTCAAGGAACTGTTTCGTTTCGTTCCGGTTCCGTTTCGTTTCTTTAATTAGTAAAAATACACACACTACTTTCTATATTTATTTTACCATGTTTCCAAGTCGACTTTTTTTTCTCGTTTTTTTTTCAATATATTCTCTCTGTCCAAATACTCTAATTACAAATCTACCCCTGCTTGCGAGTTTACTAGAACCAAACTCTCGCACTGGTGGTACTTAGCAGTACAATGTCGAATTTTTTATAAAAAAAAAAAATCCCGACACATTCCCGAAAGGATCTAAAAATAACTCATAAAAGGGCTGGCAACAAAAAGGGAATTACCGGATGGTGTTAAATGGAAACATCAAAGGATATCAAAGGACAAGGTGCAATAAGGGTCTTTTTGGCATAAATATGAGCAAAAATGAAAATCCAGGTGAGCAGAATGATATTCTGGTAGTTGTAAAAATAACCTTGATTTAATTCACTTTTTGACTTGTCTGACCATTTATATATAGTGTGAGGTTCCTCACTGCGTTGAAGACCGTAATGCGACATCTAGATGTATTGCTTTAGATCGTCTCGTTATGGAGATGGGATGTTGTCTCCTTGACATTCACCCATATCCGTTCTTTTTTATTTTGAAATATCAAATTTGTCATCAATGAAGAAAAGTCCCAAATTTCTTACATTACTATGTATGGCATAAACCATCATCAAAATGACACACAGTCTTTGTGCAAATCCCTTCTTTTGTTTTGTTTTTTGTTTGTTTTTTGTTTTTTTTTGTTTTTTTTTCGATTTTGGCCAATTTTTATATAAACTTCGAGACTGGAAAATTGCCTGCGCATGAAAGAAACAATTTGATATTTCACGTATATTCATAAGCATGTCGGTTTGTAAAGCTCTTAAAAATGTGCTGTTAAAAATGAACCGCCTTTATATAAAACTTTTTGACTTTGACTTTTGAGATGCATTTCTGTAATATTGTCTTGTTTCATAAATGCAGATATTGAGTATTGTCGACCTAGCGTATCATACTCTACACAAATTTTGCAATTTTGTCGTCAAATGAGCAAAAATGTTAGCTATATTCTTCAGAAAATATTTATATAATACGGCATACGATTACAAATGAATGTTGTATCAGTGTCGTAACACCTTGCAGTGTGTAGTTTCATATGTAAAGTTTGTGGAGGATTTCGCTCAAACTAAATACTGCTCTTCAAACGAACAAAAGACAAATTTTTGTAGAAAATGATACGCTGGATCGTATTTACAAGTTTGAAGACAAACAGATGAAAACTGGCATGACTCTGGGCCACAAATGTTTCGTCACACAATTTTCGACGAAAGAGATGCTATACTATGATGACTTTTTGAAGAACTACTGAAAGTTTTTACATGGCTTGTTGGATTCCCATATCAATTATCTATAATTTCAGCTTTATTTAGAAAGCATATTGCAAATTTTAGGTGAAAACAAGCAGAAAATCTGCCGTGTGTCGTACAATAAACAACTCATCCACCGAACGCTCAAATAGCGCGAATGCACCGTGTACAAATATAGGTCGGTCGTGTCTTGTTCGGAACAAAGTAACTAAGTACAGTACACCTGTAGGAAATTACTAAAACACGAAACGAAACGCAAAAATCCAGAAACGAAACGGAACGAAACGAAATGGAATAGTTTCGTTTCTTAAAATAGTGATATCTCTATAGTAATTACTAAAACAAGAAACGAAATCATTTCGCTTCGTTTCGTTTCGTTTCGTTCCGTTCCGTTACAAGAAATAGTATCACCCGTTTATAATCCTCCTTTCCTGACAGTGGTTTCAATCTCACACAAGATATTAATTATGAAATAATAAACATTGAACCTTTTCTTTTTTGTTTGGAACTAATTCAGTCTAAAGAGTTAGATAGAATAACCAATTGATAATTCAGCAACACTTTTGTGTTCATAGGATATTGATGTCCCCGATTTCAACTCAAGGACATAATTTCGAACTTGGTGCATTGTGATAAAATCATTGTGTACAATTCTCAAAGCATGCCTATCACTACTGAAATTGTGAGTTCGAACACTGTTCTTTCTAGGTGTGCTTGATAAAACATTTTGTGATAAAGTTTGACAGTGATTTGTGACAGGTCGGTTGTTTTCTGCGGATACTCCGGTTTACTCCACCAATGAAACTGACAGCCACGATATAGCTGAAATATTGTTGGCGTGGCATTCGCGTGTGTTCTCGGACATCAAATTGTTCTCTCTCTTCGTCTTCTACCCACAAGTACTAATTTTCATGGAATTCAATGTTCACTAACTCCACGAATATTAGAATCCAGCGATTTGGTACTTGCAGTGTTTTGCACAAAGAATTCAAGAATCTTCATATCAATGCATTTTTCATAAACCACGGAAATTGATGCCCCCGAATTAGAAAAACATTCACAGTATTTCATTTTACCTTACAGCAACACCAACTAGTTCTCAGTTCGTTGCCTTTACTGCTGTGCTGACTCACCCAGTACAACTTGGACCTCTTCAGACCATTGAATACGATAAAATAATCACCAACATTGGAAACGCCTATGAAACTCGAGATGGACAATTCAATGCACCTGTTAGTGGTGTTTATCTGATATCAGCCACATTGTACACTACAGGTAACTCAGTGTTTACAGAAATTGTGAAAAATGGGCAACAACTAGCTGCAATGTATGGCGATCATAATGATCATGCAGGACACACCATTGCTGTATTGCTACACAAAACGGATCGTGTATGGGTCAGGCATTTTCATGATAATAACATAGCCCACATTTATTCTGATGTTGACAGATATTATTGTACCTTTTCAGGCGTATTACTTGCCTTGTTGTAAAGCAGCCACTCTGTAGTGGTGAAATTATAAATAAATTGTGATAAATAAAAACAAATATGTGAATAAAAAATATAGATATCTGGCTTTGTGGACACGATACACTTTTTGGAATAATCTTATTCACTTCTATTCAAAGTGAAAAGGTTAGTAAGCTAAATGATATATTTTAATTTTCTTATTTATAAATACATCAACGCTGCTCTGTTAGTTGTACGTGAGAATCGCTGTTACTCGCATATGAAAAACACTGTAAATAACAGTAATATTTAACTAGGAGGGTCCCATACAATTAGTTTAGCTCCGCCACCACACCAGGGTAGTGAGTGGTCATGTAAATATGATAGAAATGTCGATTTTGCATTTGGTTTTTACGATATTTCTATTTAAAACTGTTCTGACAAAGCCAGCATAATAAGAAATAATGTACCGGTAATCATACTATTTACTGCTACCGATTTTTTTTTCTCGCACGAGAACTACTTTAACAAGACTTGAAGGATTTAATCCGATTTAGAACTACTTTAACAAGACTTGAAGGATTTAACGAGAATAATTTAGATTTTAAACAGTTCCCGTTGGTTTGGTACAGCTTGTCACCTATACCTACACAGCGGAACTAATGGGAAAAATAAGCGTAGTAATGGGTACACATATTTTGCTTTTAAATGTGTAAACCTTGAAAGAGTTTAAATTTGATTTACAAATTAGATACTATTTTTTATCGTCATAGTTAAAATAGACGACCAGTCCGTTACTAATGCTATTTCAATACATCATCTTTTAATGCCAAATTAGTTTTTGTTCACACGTATGGAATATGGAGCATTTATATCTAGCGTTAGGGGTGGCTCAGTGAGAATGTTCATATGGTAATTAGATTTACATTTAGATCAATGTAATTGGTAATTAACTCCATCAAAGCTTAAAATGAGATATCGTTTGTTGGTTACCGTTCGAATTGAGAAATATGTCAGGAAAAGTTCAACAATATATAAACATATAAAGACATAAGAAGAGTTTGAAGATACCAAAGGGAGGTAATCGGAATCCGTATATTGAAGAAGAACAGATAACTCAATGGCTAAAAGAAAAAAGTACAAAAGGACAAACAACGATCTACAAAACATACATATAAAATTAAAGATCGAGTAACAGGAATCCCTATCAACCATAGCTCAGCAGTTATGAGGGTTGAGTACTGGAAACTTGAACAGTACTCAGTACAAAATTTGTGAGTTCGCTACTTGCCTGTTGTGACGTATTCAAAATTACATTTATATTTTATGGTAATACTACACTCGTCCTCTACATAGACATGTTTTGTAATAAGAAAAGCTTGAAAATAACAAAGGGAAATTAGAAGCCGCAATGTGAAGAAGGACATACAATAAAATGACCAATAGAAAAAGAACAAAGCACTACACTAAAAACTAAAGATAGAATAACACGAACTCCACTAAAATTGGGGCTGAACTCAGGTGCTCCGGAAGGGTGAGTACTTCCTGTTCCCCTAGTGACATCCGTTGAGCTACACTTGTTGCCATTCCGATGATAAGTCATGAATGAGGAAACGACCAGACTGTGATTACGACAAACGAAACATATCCGTGATCATTTGTGATACAGAAATTCCTTAACGGTATAGTTGTTTTCATGATTGAGTGATTGGTGTTTAATAACAAGTAGACTATTATTTCAGCTTTATTCATGACGACAACAAAATAACAAACAAACAATCAATCAGGTAGATAGAGGTTGCACCGAGATGAGACTTTGGATGAAAGTTTAGATTACCAGAAATAAAAGAAAATATAATGGATATGGTGAGAATTTTTTTCCATGGAACGAACCTCCACAGAACTCACAAAGTTAGTGGTGATGGCATAGATTAAATAGGTTGAGGACAGTCAAATAATTAATTACATACAATCCGACATTGGTAGCGACGACGTACCATCTATTTGGTCTTATAAAAATGAAAATTGCGTTCAAAGGGGGATAACTCAAAGTAATATATTTTCCTTCTGATTGTTATTTGACCTTTATCGCTGAAAGTGGAATAATTCGAAGCTATGAATTGTGATATATGCCTATTCTCAATGGTTTATTGTAGGTTAATAATTGGTTGTTAAGTGGCCCCTAGAAAATGATTGCGTGTCACGTTAACGATAACTTGCAGCAGCTCCTAATGACTAGACAAATGTTAGGAGTTGTCGTTCGTTACATTCTCCCGACTCGTCCATTATATTCACCATTTCCCGTAGTTCTTATCATGATGGCATGGGAGATTGGAATATAATTTTCACTTCTCAACCTCTGAACTAAAAGGCATATCAACTATATATTAAATGAATTCTGGCCCTATAATTTCCTTGATAGAGGGGTGCTGCTAACAAGGAAGCTACTGAACAAAGGGTCCTCTTGGTTAAGTTGAAGTCATCGCTTCGAAAATTGTGCGGTCGCCATCAAGATTTGGTTAACTGTTATGGAATATCTGAGTCACAGATGATCACACATATGTTCCACTTGTCGTAAACACTTCCCGGTCCTTTCCTCATTCATGAATTATTACAAGATTAACACGACAGGTGGAGCAGGAATTGCTTACCCTTCCGGAGCACCTGAGTTCACCCCGGTTCTTAGTGGGGTTCATGTTATTCGATATGTAGCTTTATGTGTTGTTTTGTAGATCGTTGTTTGTCCTTTTGTCCTTTTTTTGGTCATTGGGTCATTGTGTTGACTGTCCTTGCTTGATTTACGAATTCTGATTTGGTATCTTTATACTCTTCTTATTTGACTTGAAGTAAATCATTGTAATTATCAGACCATTTCCATATGCATATCGAGACAAAAATAGGGATACTTATGTTTTTCAAATGCATTTAGGAAATTTATAGAGATAAAGCTGTTTTTAGAATGCGACAATTAATGCTCCCGTAAATGTAGTGTAATGTCTATCGGCTTCATTATTGATATATCCAAATCCCAAATCAAAGAAATGTCGAACCCAGACTTTATCATTTTCATTCTACTCTACTGAACCATTATTGTCTGACTTCAGAGATCATAATCGTCACCGTATATGCCTGCGAACTGTACACCATTCTTGACTATTTCAATATGTGCAGTGGAACTTTGTTGACTACATATTGTAGCAGAAATCATGCGTAGACCATCCACAGGAGTAGTAAACTGTTCATCTCTAGAATCATAGGTATTAACGACATTAATAATAATCTTATCGAATTCCACTGCTTCATGTGGACCAAGTATAACATCATGTGCCAGTGCTGCAGTAAATGGTAAAATGCAACAGGCTGAGACAATGGAAATTATGTACTTCCGTCAGCGGGATTCGTACCCACACCGTTGGTACACTGCAACACTGCGATGCTTGGCATGGCAGAGAACCATTTAGCCACCCTCGATAAAATTCACTATATAAAAATATATCTTAATTAACGGATGTGATACATTGTCATGTAAGGTTAAATTATAGGTCGTCAGTATACACGTGTTTAATCGTGTGACGATATACGTGTATTTTTTTTTAATATGACAACAAGCTATCTCCGTATCTCAATATATTAAATTTTACATTGTATATGGTCATTATTGTGATAAACAGTCATATGAGATAAATATTTTGGGGCCATCGTGGCCGTTATTGCATGGTAGTTGGATTTACAACTACCTATGCAATCAGTGTATGATGTTGTGAGTTCGAATCTCCATCAGGGCGAGGTGTACAACATTATGTGATAAAGTTAGTTTGTTAGTGACTTGTGACAGGTCGGTGGGTTTCTCCGGGTCCTCCGGTTTTCTCCACCAATAAAACTGACCGCCACACTATAACTGAAACATTATTATTACAATCGTCTCAAGCAAGCAACAACCATACAATATATCTAAATACATGATTCTAATATAGTTGTTTGCTTAGCACATTTTCTGATTGGATGGCGGCGTCAAAGAGTATGTGCACAAGGAAACAACATATATGGTTAATAAAAAGTGCAATTTAATGCTTGTTTATAAAAAATTGCATTATAATGGAAATAAATGTGATGCATTTTGATATTTGGCGGAATCAATACTAGTGTAATGGTCACAAATATCCGTTAACGCGCAATCGGCAAACCTCGGGTGAGTCCGCTTCGTTTGATGAAGGTACGGAATCATCCGAAGTTGCGACGAGTGCGTTAACGCGTAGCTAATCAAAAATATTCAAGTACAATACAGTTATCTGTTAACTCCCATTCACTAGTAATTACAGTGTTTCTTATTGCAAGGATTACATTGTATTGTAATCTGGTTTAAATGGCTGACAACCACTTTAATACGCGATCAGATTATTAATTATCAAGTCTCGTTTTTTTTTGTTTTTTTTTTAAATATTAAATATCAAGAGGAACATGAAATAAATATTTTCAGTCTTGAACCTTGATTCGTGAACATGTAAGAACGACTGATTATCACTTAGCGTGTGGAAAATCGTGATATTTCTTGGAAAATTTACATAAAACTGTAATCAACATTCTTAGATTTTGAGCTGTCACGTAAATCTATTTCATATAACTTTGAAATAGTTTTTCAATGGGGTATTTCGTCTCTCATTTTATATCGTGTTTGATTTTCAAAATGAACATATGATTATGACCGCAGAATCGACTATTGTTAAAGCAATTACAAATAAATAAAGTGTGTATGTATATCCTAGATACACCCCGAAGGAACCTCAAGAAAAAAACATGGCGTTATTCTGTATTCTCCTAATACATGACATCATACATGCGGTTTGATCTAAGGACCAGTTGTGTATTTGAATCGTTGTGTCTTTGGCTCCAAATTTGAATGGTATTAATAGAAATAAGACATAGTTCCTCGCTGCGAGGTACAACTCCTCCGAAAAGTGCAGTCCTCTGTTTGTGTGGAACGAATCAGATACAAACTCATCATAACGTTCAAATCCCGTTCATGGCGAGGTGTACTCGATACATGTGATGAAGCTTGTCACACGTAGTAGGCCAGTTTTCCGGGTACTCCGAATTCCTCTACCAATAAAATTGACGCCACGATATACATGAAATATTGTTGAAAGTGGCGTTAAGCACAATGACACTTAGCCCTAACAAACGCATCCTTATGAAGTGATGTTAACGAGTACCTCATGTAAGGAAAACATCACTCTCCATGTACATAATAAACAAGGTACAGTAGCTCTCTAATAAACAATATCGTTTGGCCGTTGTGGACCCGTTTCAAGGCAAAAAATCAACTTTTTCTGTGGTAATCGAAACTCCACCCATGCAAGTGTAACATATCCCCCTACAATATGTATATTCTTAGTAATCTTCTTCTTGTCAGGAATATAACTGAAAATACTGTTAACTTGGCACTAAACAACAATCAATCAATCAATCAATCAATATATTGACAAACCAACATCTTGTGTCATTTTTAAAAGGTCAGGATTCCCACCATCAACATTACACACTGTAAAATAGAGTATGATGTGGTTATGGTGTAACATTTCTGCCAAAGTTTTGAATAATTGTGTTGGAATAAAATCGAGTTATATATTAAGTATGGAATCTTAAACACATAAATAATTAGTTTGTAAAATTCCTCAAACACTTGTTATATATCAAACAAAATCAGCTCTAAAATGTATAATTGATGATTTTTGGCGTACA
This sequence comes from Gigantidas platifrons, assembly GCA_002080005.1. Classification (NCBI taxonomy): domain Eukaryota; kingdom Metazoa; phylum Mollusca; class Bivalvia; order Mytilida; family Modiolidae; genus Gigantidas; species Gigantidas platifrons. The sequence goes on along the minus strand of MJUT01017080.1, from coordinate 817,869 downwards.
TGCTCTTTTTGTGACTTTGTAACTATTTCCTAAGAAGAAGAAAAAAAAACACGTGAAAAGGGAGAGAAAGGAGAAAGAATAAAATGAGAGAGCAACTTTTTCTTAAGTTTGTAAAATAACCCTTTCAGATATTAGGTAGTTTACACAAAGGAACCATACTCCAGTGGCTGATCCAGAAGACTGTAAAGGGAGTACTGTTCATCTAATTAATATCGAGCTTGACGTGGATACTATATAGTAATCATCAAATCCAAAGACTTGATGGCGAGTTAAATGGTCCACAGACCCCCTCTCCTATTTTAAAAAACCTGGATGCACCCCCTGTACTCTGAATGGATGTTTTTCTGACTGCACTAGCTAGCTTTATCTTTGTCATTTTAGATTTTATTTTTAAATTCTACACCAATATAAAGAAAAATCAATCCATATAGTTATTTTGTTAGCTTGTTCTACTTATATTGATATTTTTTAATTTATTAAATCTCTTCTGACATACTGACAAGAATTTTTTTTCTGCGCGTTAACTTCAGATATTTTGTAAGGAACGAGAGTTCAATTGAATGAGCAAAATTCCGCCCTAAAAAAGTCGTCCCCGATATATCTCGGCCTAAAAAATCACGACACTTTTTTAGTGCACTGGATGAACGTGAAATTGGCAGATAATTTTCAGATTCACGAGCTTCATGGCCGTGCCTGTTTCATATTAAATTCACAATTGCATAATATGATAAAAATGATTACTGAAAAAATGTCCCTCAAAGATGTGGGAAAATCCTTTTAAACGCCAGAATCGGTTATAAATATTTACTATGTAGGCAAACAATAAAAACCTTTGAAATCGGGAGGGATGGCGTGCTTTAAATAAAATTTGTTGTCTTCACTTTGGAAATTTTTATGCCATGAGGTTTTATGACCCAAAATGCAGTGTTCCAAATAATTATAAGTGCCCCTATTTCCAGACTCTGTTACAGTATATCCATCAAGACAGACGGAGTTACCTCCCATCACAATGTAGAAAACATAACAGATACCTAACAAGAGTTATTCCGCTTTATCCAAATTAGTTCCTATTTGATAAAAACACAGTCGCTTGAATTTCAATGATTAAATAAAAAAAAAAGAGTAAAAAAAATATTGTATATATAGTATATAGGGGTTATATATACAATATTTTTGTTACTCTTTTTTTTATTATTTAATCATTGAAATTCAAGCGACTGTGATAAAATATATTTATTCAACCATAAATTATATTTTATTACACATGCAAATTCGGCGTTATTTCAATAAAATATGTGATAATCTGCTATTTAAACCACTATATTTAGTATACATTTGTAAGCTATTGTGTTATTATTTCACCTTTGTAACGTCCCAGATATTAAATGTTATTGATCGCGTGTCACGTTTTACATTATCATGTGACCGACCCATTCATTTCCTGTTAGTATATGTTTAATGTTTGAAGCTAAGTTTCAAGCTTTTTTATAGAAATATGAGAAACAAGACAGGTAGCTTATTGTAGGAACCGTTGTTATACCTGTAAGTATCAAAATGTAATCACTTATGACTTATCATATTATAAACATAATGAAATTAACATAATTTCAAAACCGAAAGTAGAACAAGTGATTTTTCCTATATGTACAGTAAATCACAATCCTTAATTGTCGGGATCCGATCGATAGTCCGACAAATTTAATAGTTCCGCCGTTCATAATTTAATAGTTCCCCTGTTCATGTGCATGCTACCTCCGAAGTCTTGTGTGTAGTTGCATTGAGGTATCTCAAGGAACGCAACAGAAGTCCAGTTTACGGACACGATTTGTCCTATTTGCCGAGCAGGTATCGTCGGAAATCCACAACCGATTACGCTACATCCTTCTGGGATGATCTCTTGAATCCCTCTGTGACGGTGATAAAATTGAACATTTTCTTATTTTCACGGATATAGCAAATTTATATATTTTTTACATTCTTTTCTAAATTATTAATAAGTTTTTATTTAATTTGGACTTTATTCTTTCAATTATCTTTCGGATATACTGGTCACTTAATCTATCGTGCTAATAGCATTAGCATGAATTATGTAACATTTAGCTTTTGAAACTTGTCACTCTTTGTTCCAATTGTATTTATTGTGTCAATTTAATTGTATTTACTCTTTTCGGCAAGACCTTTCATGTACACAGTTATTATATAAATGATTGTGTTTGAATGGAAGAGAAGAAGTTGGAAACCGACAGACACTTTGTACGGACGCCGTATTTTTATGTGACATTGTGATACACTTTAAGGAACATTTTAACGGATAACCGTATTTGTTTGTATTATTGGAGTATACCGTATTTATGTACATATTCTTCTACATTGCAATATTTTAATACAAGTTATACAGTAACATTTTGCATTTTTATTTAGTTTAAATTGTGAGCTTTCCCCGGAACATTAATAGTAACGGAATTCGTCCAATACCTCCGTTACACCTCTATTAGAGCAAGAACGTACAGCGTCATCTGTTATGGGTTTCACGATGCCTTCTCGGCGAATAGGTCAAATCATCACAATTTAGACTAAGTACATGTTTATTAAGGCAATTGAACAAAAAGCAAGTGTACGAAAATATATACATTAAACCAGCCCGTATACCCGTAAATGAAAATTGAAACTAGTTTGGAAAATAGAACAACAGTTACCACTTGGAACAGAAAAATAAAATGTTTAATTAAAATCATTAATTACCATGTTCAAAAAGGGTACACTGAAGCTAGGTGCGTCATTGCTCTTACAATTGAAGGTTATTTAACGTCCAGTCAGGGAGTCATCCGGAACTCCTCGCGCCTTTCCCCAAGTAAGAGCAGAACTTAATGATCAGATTACATTGATCTGTCAAAACATTAATAATTTAGATGATAACAATAGATTGTTATGGATATTGAATAATGAAAATTCTATAATACTTTTTGTCAGTATATGATTAAGACTGGGTTCAAATAATTGTTTTTTTCTTCCCTCTATAATACAAAACTTCAGAATCATTGGATGATTTGCTGTGGGCATAGGAAACACATCTTTTTGTGGCACCGTCCCCTGATGCCTATTGCAAATCTTCCAAATAAACTGAATGTCTATTCTGCACCAAGCACAAGTTGGAATAAATCTCCATTTGGTACCATCCCTTGGTGCTTTCTGCAGATGTGACACTTGTATACATTTATTATTTATTATTATTTTAATGAGTATATATACTATATACTCAAACTGAATATAAAATTCAAAGACAATCTTGCTTGAATTACTTCCCTTTGTTCTAATCTGTGACAGACATGGTTGATGGTAATTAAGAAATATTATATTTTACTTTATTTATTGTGTATGTGCTAATTATAAATGTTGTATCATGCCCTCCAGGGGCCCTGATTTGGAAAATAAAGTATCTTGTATCTTGTATATTAATGTGACTCTTGATTATTCAATTATCGGAGGATTAAATGTCAGATTCCTCGCAGGACATCGACTGCAGATCGTAGTGATCAGACATAGGAATTTATCTGTGTATTAATGTATTAAAGATAAGACCCATTCATATAGTATTTGCTTACCAATCATTACCACCCATTGACATATCCTAATGCACATTTTCCACACGTCATTTATTTGACAGCTCAAAAAACCGAGCCAATTCAGCTGCACGTCTGTATATACAAGTATATAGGAAGTGACCCCCCGTGATACATACATTAATGTGCATGTTCTGTTTCATATGTGTATTTGTTATAATTGTTATGTAATTCAAAGGAGAAAACTTCATAAGTTGGTAAAACTTGTGTCTCATCCTTTTTGTCTCAATGAGCAAATAACATTGTTATAAACTAATTATCACATTCCTTGTTCTGTCACTGCGTTCTATGGTTTATAAACTGCATGATATATTGCTAAGCCACTATTCAGAACATGACGAATAAATACAGAAATGTCTCACTAATGAATAAAAATAAAAATGTACCTTTGTGAATAAAATAATTGAATCCAAAAATAGATTCTACTTAAACTGTAACATTAACATGTTCAAAAAAAAACAGCGTTATAACAAGTTTAGAAATCCATTGATTGTATCATATTTGGCTGATCAAGGTAAGTAAATTTGATATATCATCGAAAAACACGAGGAAGTAGCTACATTGTATCTGTTCACCTTATATTGTGAAATGACTTAGATTCGTCGACGATTGCGCATAAATACACATTCGTTTGTTCTTTAATGGGAATTTCAGAAATAAAAAAATAAATAAAAGAGTTGTTTTCCGTAATTCTGTTCCCCAAAACGCGTACAAAAACATTTTATTTATTTGGATTTTGGAAGTCATAGATGTTGACAAAAGAAACCCTCAAAAAGTGGTTCCCTTGGCATGAATAATTGGTTGACTGTTGAATACTTAATGTCCAATGGCAACTATTTCATGCATATTCATAAGCTTAATAATATTGAAAAATTATATAAAAATGAACATGTCATCAGCTGGACAACATATCATCACATGGACTATCATAATGTTTATGTAATCTAAACCCACATACAGCAAGCAGACCGGACAATAGTAAAATAATTAAATGAGCAAGTTGTACCAATTTCTTTTTTTCAAAATCACTAGAATCAGAAGAAATACACAACGACTGGAAGCACACAAACGTAGCGCCATCATTTAAAGAAGGTGAAAAATATAAAGCAGTAAATTACCGTCCTATATCCCTTAGGAATTTATCTGTGTATTAATGTATTAAAGATAAGACCCATTCATATAGTATTTGCTTACCAATCGTTACCACCCATTGACATATCCTAATGCACATTTTCCACCCGTCATTTATTTGACAGCTCAAAAAACCGAGCCAATTCAGCTGCACGTCTGTATATACAAGTATATAGGAAGTGACCCCCCCCCCCCGTGATACATACATTAATGTGCATGTTCTGTTTCATATGTGTATTTGTTATAATTGTTATGTAATTCAAAGGAGAAGACTTCATAAGTTGGTAAAACTTGTGTCTCATCCTTTTTGTCTCAATGAGCAAATAACATTGTTATAAACTAATTATCACATTCCTTGTTCTGTCACTGCGTTCTATGGTTTATAAACTTCATGGTATATTGTTAAAACCATTATTCTATTCAGAACATGAAGAGTAAATACAGAAATGTCTCACTAATGAATAAAAATAAAAATGTACCTTTGTGAATAAAATAATTGAATCCAAAAATAGATTCTACTCAAACTGTAACAACAACATGTTAAAAAAAACAGCGTTATAACAAGTTTAGAAATCCATGATCGTATCATATTTGGCTGATCAAGGTAAGTCAATTTGATAGATCATTGAAAAAACACGATCAAGGACGTAGTTACATTGTATCTGCTCACCTTATATTGTGAAATGACTTAGATTCGTCGATGATTGCGCATAAATACACATTCGTTTGTTCTTTAATCTGAATTTCAGAAATAAGAAAATAAATAAAAGATTTGTTTCCGTCATTCTGTTTCCCAAAACCTAAGCAAAAACATTTTATTTATTTGGATTTTGGAAATCATAGATGTTGACAAAAGAAACCCTCAAAAAGTGGTTCCCTTGGCATGAATAATTGGTTGACTGTTGAATACTTAATGTCCGATGGCAACTATTTCATGCATATTCATAAGCTTAATAACATTGAAAAATTATATAAAAATGAACATATCATCAGCTGGACAACATATCATCAAATGGACTATCATAATGTTTATGTAATCTAAACCCACATACAGCATGCAGACCGGACAAAAGTAAAAGAATTAAATGAACAAGTTGCACCCATTTTAACATCAATTCTTTTTTCAAAATCACTAGAATCAGAAGAAATACACAAAGACTGGAAACACGCAAACGTAGCAGCATTTAAAGAAGGTGGACAATATAAAGCAGTAAATTACCGTCCTATATCTTTTACATGCATCTACTGTAAAATTATGGAGCATATCATTATTAGTAATATCATGACTGACATCTCTAGAAAAACAACAATATCGAAGAACAGACAACACAATGGCAAAACGAAAAGTACAAAAGGACTAATAGATCCTATATTATTTTAGCTTTTGATCAAAATCATTCGTAATTATCAAATGAACTATGAAACCAGTTTGGCGTGGCATATATGTTACGTTTTAATGGAATACAGCCAATTTCTTATTGGTTTCTTCAACAGTAATTACACCACACATATACTGTTCTACTAAAAACGGCATTTACTGAGCAAATATTTACTGTTTACATGATAGCTACTACACAGAGAGCAATTAAGTGAATAAAACAATTTTGTTCGGTGTGCTTTAGTTTTTCGAAATAGATATGCCTGTGATGTTCTCTGTAAAAATGTTGAATGTTGGTTTACAAATGTTCAACAGGAACATTATTTAATGCATATTATAGACGAGTACAAGTACCACAATACATGAACAAATTTACATAGAAATGAGGGATGAATGGGACAAACCGTGACAACGTCTTTAGACTGGCACTTGAAAAGTATAGAGAGTTGGGTATGGACGAAATAAAGCAACACTTTGTAGCGATTTACCGTGTTTAAATATGATATCTTTTCTTTTCAGGCCAGAAAATCCATGGCTTCAGAAGTACCCTTGTGTGATATTTGTAATCAGCGTCATCTATCTACCAATGCCACGGTCTGGTGCCCTGAATGTCAGGAAACGCTATGCTTAAACTGTAATGAACATCATAGTCTGGCGAAATTATCACGTGTTCACAATACAATTCCTATTTCAGACTATCAGAAACAACCGTCCTTTCTGACCGATATTAAGCTGTTTTGTGCCGATCACAATCATAGATACCAGCAATACTGCGTCACACATGAATGTCCGATATGCTACCAGTGTATCAAAGCACACAGAGAGTGTAGTGATGTCATTCCAATTGATGAAGTGGTCGACAACGCAAAGACATCTCAAGATTTTCAAGATTTACGACAGGAAGTTGAAGATTTGGTAGAAAACATTAATCGACTCAAAACTGATCGGGAGGAGAACTTGACAACCGTTAACGATCAAGTGCAGAAACATATTTTGAAGGTTCAGAACCTCCGAAGTAATATAAACCACCACCTAGACAAATTAGAGGAAGAATTAAAATCCGAACTTCAAAAACTGGAGAAGAAAGCTGAAACTGATATCAAGGGAACCATTGCCGTTCTAAAAAATAAAGAGAATGATATAGTAAAGCGTCAGAAAAACATCGAAGACATCACGAAGCATGCGTCAGATTTTCAAGCTTTCTTTGGAATGAGAGAAGTCAAATCAAACGTCACAGAACACGAACGCTTTATTCAATCATTACCTGATGACCAGAATTTTGCACAAATAAACATTACGTGTAGTATCGATACCAAGATACAAGATATTTTAACAGGGGTTAAATCTTTTGGCTCTGTAGGATTTCAAACCAAACGAAGTAGCATTAGCTTGGTCAGAAATAAAAATAAACAGGCCCAGATTTTGACCATCAACGACAAATCGCTTAAGCTAAAGGGAAAAGTCATAACTAGGAAAGGTTATGTAAGGGGTTGTTGTGTAACGACGAAAGGTTTAATGTTGTTTACCTTACATTTGGATCATCAACTGATGATTGTATATGGTGATGGCTCAATCAAGAAAGTTCCTGTGAATTATTCTTATGATGTTGTATGCATTGACGATAACACAGCTGCAGTCACCTCTGGGGATTTTCCATCAGCACCAGGTATAAACATAGTAAACATATCAAGACTAAGCATTACAAAATTCGTCCGTCTTCCTGGCAGATCATATGGAATTACATATTATA
>MJUT01017080.1:792755-809131 GCA_002080005.1 Gigantidas platifrons | reverse complement strand
CCTATAATAAAACTTTGAGTTTTATTTAGAATAATAAGAGGCGTCATGTTTATTTCACCCAGTTTCACAAGAATGGTCCAAGCGGGCTGATAAAGCAAGTTTATTAACTGCTTCCGGAATGTTACTACATGCCTTTCCGTCAATGTCCGTACGTTCACTTCGTGCATTTCCGGAAAACTGTGTTTACAGACACGCCGGAGTCAATTGTTTTATGAGATATTTGCACAGAAAATTATTTACTACCAATTTCTATCTTATAATATTGAAAGTGCTTAAAAACGTGCATTTATTGGATTTGTACATTAAAGCAATAATTTTCTTGTTCTATAACTGTATACATGTATTTAATTCTAGCCAAAACGATTGAGCATTTTGATAGAAATCAGTCATTTCCTCTGTTGCAGTATATGATAAACACATCATAACATGTCATTTTTCATATCATACCCTTTATCAGCCCTCGTTCATATATCACCCCTTGAGCCTAACGGCTCTTGGGATGATATCATGACCTCGAGCTGATAATGGGTATGATATGAAAAATGACATGTTATGATGTGTTTATCATATATTTTATTGAAATAACGCCGAATTTGCATGTGTAATAAAAGCATAATTTGCTGTGTGTTATTTGCATCTGGGGCACTAATATTTTACGAGGGCAATAACATGTTATCTGCCCTCTTGTGCAGAGCAATAACATGTTATCATCCTTCCCTCCGGTTATATCTACCTGCTGGCTCCATAAACAAAACTCGTATCAAAGTCCGCGTGAGCTGAGACTGCCGAGCCAGAATATGAAGTTTGTTGGCGAGTGAGCGAAGCGAACGAGTCACAAACTTCATATTCTGTCGAGCAGGCTGATATTTTTCAGTATCAATTATATTCACATTCAGATGACATGTTTATCATCCTTAAATCAACCATAAACACGGATACATCTATATTTGTATTTTTCGCGGGAAAAATTACATGATTCAAAATATTCAAAATACGCTTCCCCAAAACCATAGTTCATAAGTAGTTTGCAAAATATACCATTCATTTTTACAGATTTATATATATGTTAAGATTGTTGGATTTTCCCTTTAATGGGGATATTCATTTTTTTTTATTACAAACATCAAAGTCACCCATTTTCATTAAAGGTTTTGCTTACCAATGCCGTTCCGGTTTAGAAAACATGACGGTCACAACCTTCTTTATGACGTAAAAAATTATGACGTCTGAGGAGAGGTTATCAAGAATTGTGTAAAGTACATTTTTGTAGTACGATGTTTGTTGATATTTCTAACGCGACAGTTCTTAATTTGATATATGTTTTAAAAAATAATGTTAACTAGCTAATGGTGTAGATGAATTTTATTTATTTTTGCCATCTTCACAGGAATTATCGTTTAAATGTTAGGAGAATTTGGTGATAACTCCTGCTGACTGTTGATAAGTCCTGCTCAGCTCACGCGAACTTTGATACGAGTTTTGTTTATGGAGCCAGCAGGTAGATATAGCCGGAGGGAAGGATGATAAATGGCCTTTCTCATATTGCCCATGTTATCAGCACTCGACTGATATCGTCCCTCGAGGCCGATATCAAGGGCCAGTGCTGATAACAAAGGCAATATGAAATAGGCCATGTATTAATCTATAATTAATGTAATAACATTGTTCCCATCTCTATAGAATATGCTATGAATTGTATACAATACTTTCAGATCAGTGCAAAAATGTATTCGACAAACTTTTTCATTTAATAATTAAAATTCCACTCCCCCCGCCCCCCTTTCCCACCACCTTGATATTATCTCACCACAATTTATACATTTTTTCTGCACCTTTTTTCCCCTTATTTTCTTCTGTTAAATATTAAAACAATATTACATAAAGGTTATGATATAATTTAAGTTAAGTTTATTAATTATTACTTTTGCTGTCATTTATTTATGTTATTAATGTATTTACATAGAGAGGGACTAGTAAGTTGTTCTCAATACAAATATTGACAATACAATCATTATAAAGTAAAGCCATTTAAATTATCAATACAAATATATCATTTAGAAGGGAACAAGTGAGAGTAAATTGTTTCTTTCCTGGATCTCTACAATTTCAAAAAAAAATAGAGTGGAAATGCAACATATCCATTGGGACAGACATTTTTTTGTAATAATCATGGATCGGTCGTATAGATCATCTTTAAGTTTTGTAAACATCAATCATAAAGAAAGATATTTTAAACGAATTTAATGATCATGATTAATCATCTGTGATTGATTGTGATAAAAGATAAGTAATAAAAACCCAATAATAATGAAATGTGTTCTCATTTGTACTGTGGATTTATCGAGTAAAATCTTTTTTTACTGAATGTGCATGCGTTGTATTGGCCAGTGCGCTATAGTATAGTGGATATGGATCCCAGTCTGACCAAACCAAAGATTAGAAATATGTGTTTGTTCTTTCTCTACCAAAACACGGCATAACAGAGTAGGAATTAAAATTGGTCGAGTTGGAATCAGGATAGTGTGTCCTTCGTGGAACGGGGGTAGGGTTATGATATTAAACTCCACTTTCAACGATCATTCACTTATATTATGGCGGTCAGTTTTTTAGTGGAGGAAAAAACAGTACACGGAGAGAAAAAAACCACGAACCTGCCGCAAGACACTGACACACTTAATCACCCAATGTTATATCGAGTACACCTCGTCATTAGCGGGATTCGAACTCACAACGTTAGTGGTGATAGGCACTGATTGCACAGGTAGTTGTAAATTCAACTACCATGCGATCATGACCACGACGGCCTCTTCGGGGAGCGGTCTGTCGACTTAAGGTTGCTTGTTTTCAGGGAGCTGGCACTATAACAATTTCCAGATTAGCATGTTGATTTATAACTAAGCAAGCATTGACCATCATCTCATCAAAAAGTGACTTTGTCTTGCCATAGAATTGGAGAATTATTGCTCTAACATCTGTCACATCTCACCGATATGACTCAGAAATCATACACGGTTATTATTATTATTGGTGCTTAACGCCACTTGTATCGTTATTTCAGCTATGTCATGGTGGTTGAGTGTTATGGGGGGGGAGAGAGGGGCGGAAAACAATCTGCCACATTTACTGACAAACTTTATCGATTAAACCTCACCACTGGCGGCAATAGAAGTCACACATTCAGCAGTGATAGTAACTGGTTGCCAAGGTAGGCGGAAAATATCTAACTTACAATTGCGGACACGGAGGACCCTAGGATATATTACTGTATTTGTCCAATGATAATTATTTATAAAAATTTCTTTTAACAATAGTTCAGTCTTATCGTGTTGGTAAGTTTTTATTGGTGGAGGAAACGATGTAAACACCTAACTGTGCCTTTTATCATCTTAATATAGCGACCGTAGGGAATTTAGCAACTGCATCATTCGGGTTAGATCTATAAGAGAAAAAATGTTGGTGATAGGCAGTGATTGATATTAAATCTGAGCTAGAGTTCCCCATGTTTTCCCAAGGATTTCGGACGTAGTTAGTAGAAGGGAAATTTGGCAAATAATTCAAGGTATGAAGAATTTAAAACACAGAATGTCAAATCTATGCAATTTGTGGTGCTATACTACACAAATATCCAAGTATTAAATTGGTTCCTTTGCATTATCAGATATATGCTGTGCAATTTCTTGCTATTTTTGTTTGCTTCATGGTGCTTAACGCCGCTCTCGACAATATTTCAGTTGTATCGTAGCGGTCTGTTTTATTGGGTGATGACAAAAGTGTTTTTATTGTTTTTTTTTTTTACTTTATATGATCAATGCTGTGATTGATTGTGATAAAAGATAGGTAATAAAAACCCAATAATAATGAAATGTGTTCTCATTTGTACTGTGGATGAAACGGGAGAAACCACCGACCGGTCGCAAGTCACTGAAAAACTAATGTTGTGCACCTCACCCTGATTGAGATTCGAACTCACAACATCAGCGGTGATATACACTGATTGCATGGGTAGTTGTAAATCAAGCTAACATTCGATCACGACCAAGACAGCCCGTTATGGTGAAACCTGTTATTGCTGAAATACTGCTCACGTACAGCATTAAACAACAATTAATCAAAATTAAAATACCAATGTAACTTGAAATTGTCATTATTTAGTAAATCCATGATTTTTTTGGTGTATTTGTTTTTGCTTTGTTTATTATATTCGTAAAATCGTAGCTTCTTTTAATGTGCCTCACAAATCCACGGAAATGAGGAAGGTATTGGACCTTCAAGGTAACGACTTTAGATTGCCACTGAAAACGTATGGAGAGTTGGGTAGGAAACAATTAGTCTTTTGTAGCGCTTACAATGTGTCTACATAAAGAGGTATCTAACGTACACGGAGCGTGACATTATCCAAGTATATTACATACTATGGTTCGCGATGGGTTTTCTTACTTACAATCTGACAATTTCCTCTCTAAATGGAGAGGGTATCCCCTATCCACCATACCGGGATGCACTGGAAAGCTCTATGGGTGAAGTCATGAAATTCGAAACTGACAAGCTTTATCACATAATGCTATATCGAGTACATCTCGCCTGAGTGGGATTCGAACCCAACGTTAGTGGCAATATCTACTGTTGTAAATCCAACTATTATACGGTCACCACGACGACGACCCAGATATCCGTTGGTAACAACTATAATACATTTTCTGTTTTTTTCTAAATCTACATAAGGTGTCTTTAACAAAATGCCCGAGTGAGGAGAAGCTTAGCTTTGACTAATAATTACATTATTTAGGAAATGTAAATATCAATAATAAATATATCTAATAAACCATGTTAGTCCTGAAACACTGACTGCTGGGTGGGGGATACACTCGGGGATTAATAGTGCACAGCAGAGGTATCGACCCAGTGATAATTATAGATGTTCTTATGATTGAGTGATTGATGTTTAATAACAAGTTGACTATTATTTCAACTTTATTTCATGACGAGAACAAAATAATAAACACGACATCAGGTAGGGACAGGTGGCACCTAGAACAGACTTTAGATTACCACAAATAAAAGAAAATGTAATAGATATGGTAGGAACATTATTCCATGGAAGAACCACCAACGAACTCACAACTTTACATAATTAATGTCATATATTACATAGGTTGATATCAAATAACTTACTACATACAATACGACATTGGCAGCAACGTCCCGCCATGTATTTGGTCTTACCAAGAATGAAAAATGTGTTCAAATGGGGATAACTCAAATTAATATATTTTCCTTCTGATTGTTATTTGAATTATAATGATGATAGCGGAATAATTCAAAGTTAAAAATTGTGCTATATGACAAATTTCAATGGTTGATTGAAGGTCCATTATTGGTTGTTGCTAAGCGGCCACTACAAAACTATTGCGATTTTGACCAGAAGTGAAAACAAATTAACCTTTCGTGGTATGAACAATATGCCCACGCTGTCGAAATCTACAAAGGTGTTCTTTAGCGTACAAGGAACCACCACTCTCTAAAAGCGGCGCCCACTATGGTTGGCGATCAGGCTTTCAGTACTGTAAAATGACAGCCACCACTGAGTGGACAGCTTTTTAGGAACTCGCCATCAGTAACAAGAGTAGCAGTTATACGTTGTACAGATATAATGACCCGGAAATACTTTTCTCGGTAGAAGTCTAATATGTCTTATCGTACTTCACTATACTAATAGGATCGTTGTTGGGAGAAACGGACACAATTAGAAAGTACAAAACGTACTGTAAGCTACTTTCTAAACTTGTCCACACAACTCGTCCGATTTGCAAAACAGCAACTTACGCTCTATATAAGAAATTTATAATTCACCAACCTGATCAATATGATTGTTTACTACTCAATATTTTATGTTATCAATGAATTTATTCTTGAGGGAGAATTGTCTCCCCTGACTTACTACAATATGCATGATGTATATTTATATATGTGTGTGTATTGATTTATTACTGTTATAGTTCTAGCCATGTTATATAGGAAAGGATTTATACAGGCATTGCATTTTATCTATTCCCTTTGTTTACTATATAATCGATAAAATATTTTTAATCTTTCAAATTGAAAACTTTATTTTGTTTTTATATTAACTCATACTACCCATTTCATAACATATATCAATGGTCTCTTGTTCTCGATATTATTAAATGACAAAAACGATGTTTAGATGTTTCATTTTTTATATCATTTGGACATGACAACGCCAACTTTCACAATAATATAACACATCACCAGCCTTATTATTATCAGAACTAATGTTCTCCTTCCTCAGACAAAAGTTACCTTAGCCGATGTGGGCTATCCTGTTTAAGCCCATTGGTATATTGCTTCCAAACACTTTTAATTTTTAGGCTTTCCCATATTTCTATGTTGAGCATACCTAATGAATGTTATCACAGAAACGCGTGGTGTGCAGTAAATTTGATATCTACGTTTTTATCTTATACAGACATGTAGATTTGTCTATGGTAGATAACGTTCATTACCCTGGTGCTTTACAACTAGTTTGTACAAATTCTGCAGGTAGATTGGAGACGGACGATGACAAGAATCGTTACTGAATAGATAAGCTTTTACACACACATGCACAGAAAATGTCGGTATTTAATAAATCAGCGATACTGAATAGATTAGCTTTAGCACACACATGCACATACAATGGCTGTTGAATATTGTTCCAATTGTAACCCAATCTACTAGAAGACTCAACTTATCCACAGGGGCACAAACATTCTGTTTTTGTTGTGGTGTTTATGTTGATCAGTCTTTAGTTTCTGTGTAATGATTTATGGGCCAGTATTAGTCTTTCTCGCCTTTTTATTTTGATGATTGTGTTATCTGGCCTTCTGTATACCCCCAATGTATCTTTAAACGTTTCTTAACAGGAAATGTGACACGAAGGACAACAAAGGGGAGATGTCAAAGACAATCTCGCTGTCCGTTCTCTTAAATGGTAGAAGTACGGCATTAAGTATAATAGGTGTTAATCCCCGATGGGAGCGCTGTGTAAAAATGGGCCTTGAGGTGGCATCTGAAAGTGGTGAGGAAAGAATAAATGACAGAATGCCCCCTTTCCATGACCCTTAAATGCGCGCCTCTTTTATGGAGAATGTTAAATTTAATCTCCACTTTTATACCGATGAACTAAAAGGCATGTGGTCTATATGGTATATCAAATGAATTCTGACGCTATGTTATTTGACTTGAAGAAAATCGTTATGAAAATCAGACTGTGAGTACATATGCATACTTCAAATTAAAATTAATTAGTGTAAAAGTGTATATATCATTTTTAAAACGTCAACATATTGTTATGTTATTTCATATAAATAGGCAAATAATGGAAAGGTATATCCATTTTGGAGAAAATATAACAAGACACCTCATTCTCTTTAAGTCATCAGCACGTTAACTGGAATCTAATAGCTAATGAGGAAATATTATGCTGTATTTAAAACATTAGTGCATTAAGTTCATATAAACCTCATTGAACTTTCTTATGAATAAAACAGTCACGTTCTCATAAAGTACATAAGATGTTACCTACACTATCCTTAGAGTCTAGTGCAGTATTTGGAAGAAGAAGATATTCAAATATGTTGCATAGCATAGTAACGCATCGGTAGTGTAATGTTTATCTGCTCACGTCGGATCTGGTGGATCGTAGGTTCGAACTCCTATCAATCTATCATCGCATGGTAACAGCATCGGTAGTGTAATGTTTATCTGCTCACGTCGGATCTGGTGGATCGTGGGTTCGGACTCCTATCAATCTATCATCGCATGGTAACAGCATCGCTAGTGTAATGTTCATCTGCTCACGTCTGATCTGGTGGATCGTGGGTTCGAACTCCTGTCAATCTACCATCGCATGGTAACAGCATCGGTAGTGTAATGTTTATCTGCTCACGTCGGATCTGGTGGATCGTGAGTTCGAACTCCTGTCAATCTACCATCGCATGGTAACAGCAATCGTGGGTTCGAACTCCTGTCAATCTACCATCGCATGGTAACAGCATCGGTAGTGTAATGTTTATCTGCTCACGTCGGATCTGGTGGATCGTGAGTTCGAACTCCTGTCAATCTATCATCCCATGGTAACAGCATCGGTAGTGTAATGTTTATCTGCTCACGTCGATTCTGGTGGATCGTGAGTTCGAGCTCCTGTCTGATCAAACTACAGACTATGATATAGGTATTTACTACTTCTCCGTTAAGCAGGCATTATTAAGGTGTAAGAGCACAGACTGGTTGGCTCAGAATCAAGATAACGTGCCCTAGTGGGGCGATATGTCTACACGCGGACTATTGTCTCAGTGAGCTCGCACTATTGAAAAATCCATCGAAGCTTGTTGGTCTAGTACAGCGCAGGTGTCACCGGGTTTTTCTACCATTTTTGTCTTTGTAACCAGATTTTTTTAACTGCAAATATATGAACATGAAGTTTCATAAATAAATTGAAAAAAGCAATGCTGTATATACGTTTATGTGTACAAATATTATTGTATAATTCTTTTCGTTGGACCGGAGGGAATTATAATTATTTTTCTCTTGGGCGTATTCCATTATGTACGGTGATGAATTGGTAGCGGTGGTTTCTCGCTCATATGAAGTATAAGGTGCATGGGTTTTCATTGGGATATTTTTCTCGATTCATTCAAACTGAATGTAAACTTAAAACTATAATAGGTACATTTTGTACTTGTTTAACATCTGATTTCTTTTTATAAATAAAATGTTTTTTTTACAATCATAACCATTTCTATTTTTGTCAAGTTTTACTCGATCTTCTTTGTCATTTTTACACTTTAATTTGATTTACTCTTAAGCTATCTTCTATTTATCTATATTTAGTACAAGCTATAGTGTTACTTTATTATTTAAACTATGCAATGTCACATATGTTAAATGTTATTGATCACGTGCCATATTGTGCCATATTGTACTTTATCATGTGCCACATTCATTTCCAGTTAGTACATGTTTAATTTTTGAAGCAACGTTTCAAATTTTGAGAAATATGAGAATCAAGACAGGTACCTTATTGTAGGAACCGTTATAATACCTGTAAGTATCAAAGTTTAATCATTTATGACTAACATAATGAAATTTAGCATTATTTCAAAACCGAAAGTAGAACAAATGGTTTTGCCCACAGGTACAGTAAATCACATTCATTGTTCGGTCAATGTGTCCTATGCTTTGTAAACTACATGGTATGTTGCTAATCCACTATTCATGCAGAATAAATACAGAAATATCTCACTAATAATTAATCACCTTTTGGGAATAAAATAATTGAAGATTTTCAAAAATAGATTATATTCTCAAGCTGTAACATTAAAATATAAAATAAACAACGTTATAACAAGTTTAAAAATCCCTTGATCGTATCATATTTGGCTCGTCAAGGTGGAGTAAATTTGACAAACAAGATCAAGGACGTAGTTAAATTATACCTGTAAAACTGATACTGTGAAATAATTTAAATTCGTCAATCCCAAGTTTCGATGATTGCTCATAAAATACATATTCGTTTGCTCTTGAATGTGAATTTCAAAAATAAGAAATAAATACTCAAATATACTTATTTGTTTTTCGTAATGCTGTTCCCCAAATCGGAAAGAACCATTTTGTTTATTTGGATTCTGAAATTCATAGATGTTGAAAACAGAAATCCACAAACAAGTGGTCTCCCCTGGCTTGAATAATTGGTTGACGGTTGATTGCTTAATGTCCAGTAACAAGTATTTCATGCATATTCAAATGGGCATAAGCTTAATAATATTTAAATATTATATAATAATGAACATTTTGGCTAATTGCCTTCCCGTCCAGATAAATGTACCCCCCCCAAGAAGAACTTTACAAGTATTCTCACAAGCACCATCCCAGATCAGCAGCACCTGCAATATACCTTGGTTTTAATTCACAACCAAATTTAATATAGAATCTACATTATGACATAATTTCAAATTGAAATAAATCCCTTATATTCTTTTAACGAAATATGTTATGGAACATTACTTTGATATGTACATGTATAGCTTATATTTCTTAACATTTTGAAAGGCAAAAAGAGACATGACTGGTTCTCTAAAATCATTATTAAAAGGAGAGGTTTCCATGATATGATCTGAGATCCTATTAACCGGTTTAACCCCGGTACATTTTTGTGTCTGTCTCAAACCAGGACATGGATTTCTAACGTCATATGTCACGGTCTTTTTTATGTTCAGTGATATGTGGTGATAGGTGATCGTTTGTTTTGCTGATACTGGTTGAATTGTTTTGGGGTGAGGGTTAGGGGTTATGGTGTTCAACAATATTTCAGTTATATCGTGGTTGTCAGAGTAACCGGAGAAAACAACCGAACTGTCGCAGGTCACTGACAAACTTTATCACATAATGTTGTATCGAGTAAACCTTGACAGATCGGGAACTATTAGTGGTGATAGGCACTGGTTGCCCATGTAGTTATAAATCCACATACCATACGATCACGATGGCGACTTTTGAGGTGAGAGGTAATCGTTCGTTTTGTAGATATTGGTGAAATTGTTGACTATATATCACTGTTAAAACTTTTTTTTATAATGTACATGAAATTTCTTTTTAACTTGCTGAATAATCTCAATATTACTTACTTATAAATACAGGACGGAATTAAAACATTCCTCTTTTTTATTAGATAATATTTTTGTTATATGTGTGAGTATCTAAAGAACTATAAAAACCAATTTGGTGTGGCATATACGTAACGTTTTATTTGATCAAAGCCAAACATACAGCTTAATATTATTGATTACACCTCACAATTATATAGCTCAACTAAAAACATCATTTTTTAAACACAATTTGACAATTCACACGATAAACACTTTACAGAGTATGTAAAAAAAAATGAATGTTTTTTTCTCTCTCGTTAATACGGGGTGCTTTAATTGATTTTTCTAAATAAATATCCTTGTTTTTATTTTTTACAAATTTTGTATGTTGGTTTATAAATGTCCAACAGCAACATTATTTAATGCATATTCATGGGACGAGAACAAATACCACAATACATGAACAAAATGTATATAGAAATGAGGGATAAACTGTGCAACGACCTGTAACTGCCACTTGAAAGGTATAGAAAATTGGGTATGGAAGAAATGAAACAACCTTTTGTAACGATTTAAAGTGTTTAAATATGATATCTTTTCTTTTCAGGCCAGAACATCCATGGCTTCAGAAGTATCTTTGTGTAATATTTGTAATCAGCGTCATCTATCTATCAATGCCACGGTCTGGTGCCCTGAATGTCAAGAAACACTGTGTTCAAACTGTAATGAACATCATAGTCTGGCGAAATTGTCCCGTGATCATAATGCAATTCCTATTGCAGACTATCAGAACCAACCGTCCTTTCTGGCCGATATTAACCTGTTTTGTGCCGATCACAATCAAAGATACCAGGAATATTGCGTCACACATGAATGTCCAATATGCCACAGGTGTATCAAAATACACAGAGAGTGTAGTGATATTATTCCCATTGATGAAGTGGTTGACAACGCAAAGACATCTCAAAATTGTCAAGATTTACGACAAGAAGTTGATGATTTGATAGAAAACATTAAGCGACTCAGAACTGATCGAGAAGAGAACTTGACAACCATTAACGATCAAGTGCAGAAACATATTTTGAAAGTTCAGAACCTCCGAAGTAATATAAACCAACACCTAGACAAATTAGAGGAGGAATTAAAATTAGACCTTCAAAAACTGGAGAATAAAGCTAAAACTGATATCCAGGGAACCATTGCCATTCTGAATGATAAGGAAAATGATATAGTAAAGCATCAGAAAAACATTGAAGACATCACGCAGCATGCGTCAGATTTCCAAGCATTCTTTGGAATGAGAGAAGTCAAATCAGACGTCACAGAACACGAACGATATATTCAATCATTACCTGACGATCAGAAGTTTGCACAAATAAACATTACATGTAATATTGATACGAAGATACAAGATATTTTAATGGCCGTTAAATCTTTCGGACCTGTAGGATTTCAAACCGGACGAAGTAGCGTGAGGTTGGTCAGATATAAAAATAAACAGGCCCAGACTTTGACTACCAATGACAAATTGCTTAAGCTAAAAAGAAAAGTCAACACTGGCGGATTTCGTGTAAGGGGTTGTTGTGTAACGAGGACGGGATTGATGTTGTTTACCTCACATAGCAGTCATCAACTGATGATTGTGCATGGCGATGGCTCAATCAAGAACGTTCCTGTGAGTAATTGCTTTGATGTTGTATGCATTGATGGTAACACAGCTGCAGTCACCACTGGGGAATTTCAATCAGCACCAGGTATAAACATAATAAACATAGCAGGACTTTGTATTACAAAATTCGTCTCTCTTCCTGACAGACCATATGGAATTACATATTATAACGATTCATTAATATGTTGTGTTGAGGAGACAAATTTACACGTGCTATCCTGTTCTGAGGATTTCAGATTATCTACAATTCCAAACACTGCCACACCTTCATTTTCTTACGTTGTGGCATTTGCAGGGAAAGTAATTTATATCAATCGACCCCAAAATACCATATACTGTTGTCTTTTCAATGGTACTCCTGTTTGGCAGTTCAAGAACGAGGACATTCTAGTAATACCACGTGGTATAACAGTAGATCATGACGGGAATTTGTATGTGGTTGGTGAAGGTACGTCAAATACTGTAGTAATATCAGCTGATGGACAATACCAAAAACAAATCTTGGCGAATGAGGATGGATTAAATAAACCATCAGCTGTATGTTTTGATGAACTGAAAACGCAGCTGCTTGTTGCTAATTCAGGGGATGGTATGGCATATCTATTTAGTGTCTCTTAAAATTCATAGAGACAATTTAAGTTATTGATCACACGAGCTTAGCATACTATAGTAATCGGATCTTCCCGACGTAAGGATCCTTTATAGGAATATGCTTGCTGTTGTTTTAGTTGGAATTGCCTCACCTTCCGTAGCACCTTACATCTCCCTGCTTTTGTTAGGTTCGTGTTGCTCCATCTTTAGTTTTATGTGTAGTGTTTTGTAGATCATTGATTGTCCTTTTACTTTTGACCACTGTGTAGTCCGTCCTTCCTCGATATTCGTCTCCTGATTACTCCTTTTGGTATCTTTACACTTTTCCTATATTATATTGATAAAAGTGGCGTTAAGCACCATAAACTAGACCTATGTTATTGTATATTAAGTAATGTTACTTAATGTATTAACATAGAATATATCCCTTTGGATGTAACGAAATTAGTTAAGACTTGAGTACTTTATACTTTCAAATTAGTGCATAAATATAATCGACAAACTTGTAGATATAATAATTATTTTTCCCAAGCCGTGATATTTACACAATTTATAATTTTACNCCCCCCCCCCCCACAATCCTTTTCGCTCGTTTTTTTCTGTTAAATATTAAAACAATGATTGATTGATTTGATTTATTGTGTCCACTGCCACTTTCAGCAATATTACAGCTATATCATAGCGAGATCAGTTTTAGTGGTGGAAGAAACAGAAATACCCGGATAGAACCACCGACCATGGGCAAGCAACTGGTAAACTTTATCACTTGCGGCTGCGAGTCGTGTGCACCTTTTTGTGATTTACAAAGCCGGTCGTGAACCCACGCTATATTGGTGATAGGGTTGTATGAGCTGCTAGGTAATCCAACTACCTAACTCATTGAGCCACCCGGGCCCTAATATTAAAACAATATTACATAAATGTTATAACATAATTTAGTTCAGTTTATTAATTATTACATTTGTTGTCATTTGATTTATGTTATTAATGTATTTGCATGGAGAGGTATAGTAAGTTGTTCTCAATACAAATATCGACAATAAAATCATTATAAAGTAAAGCAATTTAACTTTTAAATACAAATATATCACTTAAAAGGGAACGATTCCGAGTAAAATATTTTTTTCAGCATCTCTTCATACTTTGTTAAAATATTTTAACGTGGAAATGCGACATGTTCGTTGGGACAGACATTCTTTTGTCATAATCATGGACCGGTCGCATATATCTTCTTTAAATTTTAGGGACGTGTGATAAACATCATAAAGAAAAATATCTCCAACGAATTTAATAATCATAATTAACAGTTTAAAAAATGTCAAATAGATACGACAAAATATTTTTTACTGTTTTTTTTTACTTTATTTGATAAATGATCTGATTATGATAAAAAAAATAAATGATAAACATCCCAATTATAACGAAATGTGTTCTCATTTGTACTGTGGGTTTGTCCACGATAATTTTTTTTAGTGGATGTGCATGCGCTGTATTAGTCAATGTGCTAACATCGAGTGGGTAGTAGTATAGTGAGTTTGGACCCCGGTCTGACCAAACCAAAGATGACAAAACATGTGTTTGCTCTTTCTCCACCAAAATACAGCATAACAGAGTATGAGTTAGGGATCGTCGCAAGATGTGACAGTTTTTTTTCAAACGAAGTTAGTTTCGTTTGGTAGGTGAGTGGTTTTCAGCTGTCACGTTTGGAAAAAAACCAAAATCGCACATTCAGATTTGTCAATAAATCTTTAAAAATGCACTTAGAAAACGGCATAAAATTGAATGGAACATCGTTTTAATTTCTTTCGAGTCTGTATATTGTACTGTTTCTTTAGTACTGAATAAGTAATGGGTGTATATATGTACACAGCTCTGGTTTCCTGTTTGCGGTACAACTAAATATCATACGCAACGAACAAGCAACTGTCTTCTTTTGCAAATTAAAAAAAAATAATGTTTTCGATTCTTCGACCATTTTAAAGTGGTCCAGATCTTTGCATTTATTATAAGAATGCACATTACAGAGATGTCCATATTAATCTATAAATATCATTTTATTGGTACAGTATGCTTGTTGAATTATATGTACACTTAGATGAAATCGGGGCCGTAGCTATAATCCGACAGTCCGATAGTCCAATAGGCCGACAGTCCGATAGTCCATACGAAAAACAATATATATAGGCCATATGTTATATGATATAAGGACAAGGAGATGAACCCCTGTACGCACCCCCAGGTAAATAAAAGCTATAGAGTTATTCTGAAATATACGATAGGATCTTTGTGATAAATGAAAACTACCTACAATTCAGAAAAGCGCAGGAAAACGGAACCACTTCCGGTCGGACATGCCCACTCAGAACAATACAAATATCCCATGTACGCCCTTCTCCTTCCAAAATATAGCAGCTCGAATACCAACGAAATCACCAAAGTTTAGATTACGAAAAGGGCCAGGAATTACCGCCATTAACTTCCGTTGAATCAGTTCTGGTAACATCACAACCCATCCCTGAAAATCGGGGGGGCGTATCATGGCACAGTTGTTTATTTTGTCATATTCCGAAGCTGTTTGTTTCCGTGATATAAGGAGTCACTTAGGGGAAATTCCTTCAATTGTAACTTTTTATATATGCGCTTGTCATAGAAGGCGACTATAGCAAGGTCACCCGTCGGAATCTCCGGGAATAAAAATAGGACCAACTTGTCGTCGCATGAGACAGAAAAACAAGTTCCCATGTTAAGTCTTTGCCCATGTTGACCCATCCCAGAGTCCCCTCTTTCTGATTTTTTACGTACAAACTTTTCTCATCCTGAATATGACTGAAATATTGCCTGCTGGACCTTAAGCAATCAATCAATCAATCAATTGACACACATTATTGTATCCAGCTCTATTGATGTGTCGACATTGCTTTTTAACATAAATATTCCATGATAAAGGGTGGGGGACACTGATACGCTCTTCTTTTTGTCCTTTCCTTTTTTTTTTGTATTCATTCATAAAATCTTTCTTTTCAATAGTGAATTTTCTTGGCTGGACTCGGCAACACGCTATTTGAATAAAGCTTGAAGTCGTCGCTACTAAAAAAATATACGGGATACTTACACTACCGGTTCATCATGACTGAATCCAGGTTTTTCTGGAGTCCGCGTTGTTCATATATGTGTTCCCGAGTTTTTGTGTGGCCCTGCCAATTGTTTGTCCGTCTATTATATCGTGTTTCCGATGTTCTGGACCTTTCTTTGGTGAGTAAATGGTTCGGTTTCTGGCCCCATATTACACATGTTATAGTGTTAACTTTCAAAGAAATAAAGCATGTGTCAGACTATCGGACTGTCGGACTATCGGACTGTCGGACCGTCGGACTATCGGACCCCGATGAAATCAAATGTCTGTGATTTTGAAAGGATAAAGATTCATAGTCTAGATAGACCCTTTATCATGACATGCATATGGAGAATACATG
>MJUT01017080.1:745267-776593 GCA_002080005.1 Gigantidas platifrons | reverse complement strand
AAAGAATTTAAAGTTCAATATTTTCAAAAATTACAAAAAAATTCAAAAAATTAAAAAAGTTTAAAAAATTTTAAAACTGGCAAAAATTGCAGAAATCAATATATTTTTAGAAACATCCGTGCTATACACGATTTATCAATGTATTTTCCAAATCTTCAACAAATTTCATAAAATTCAAAATAAAATTAAAAAAAATTCAAAATGTTCAAAATATGTGATAAATAGATTAATACATGGCCTTTTTCATATTTCCCTTGTTATTAGCCCTCGACTGATATCGTCCCTCGAGGCCGATATCAAGGTCTAGTGCCGATAACAAGGGCAATTTGAA
This sequence comes from Gigantidas platifrons, assembly GCA_002080005.1. Taxonomy (NCBI): domain Eukaryota; kingdom Metazoa; phylum Mollusca; class Bivalvia; order Mytilida; family Modiolidae; genus Gigantidas; species Gigantidas platifrons. The sequence continues at coordinate 776,262 of MJUT01017080.1, read as the reverse complement.
AAAGGCCATGTATTAATCTATAATTAATGTAATAACATTGTTCCCATCTTTATAGAATATGTTACGAATTGAATACTATACTTTCAAATCAGTGCAAATATTTATTCGACAAACTTTTTCTTTTAATAATTAAAATTCCACCCCCCCCCCCTTTCCCACCACCTTGATATTATCTCAACACAATTTATAAATTTTGTCTCCACCTTTTTTCCCTCGATTTTCTTCTATTAAATATTAAAACAATATTACATAAAGGTTATGATATAATTTAAGTTAAGTTGATTAATTATTACTTTTGCTGTCATTTGATTTATGTTATTAATGTATTTACATAGAGAAGGACTAGTAAGTTGTTCTCAATACAAATATTGACAATACAATCATTATAAAGTAAAGCCATTTAACTTATAATATACAGATATATCATGTTTGGGAGGGGTATTTGCGAAAAATACCAGTCGAGAGACGAACAATTTCCCGAGCCGAATGGCGAGGGAAATTTAGTCTCAAGACTGGTATTTTTCGCAAATACCCTTCCCAAACATGATATATCTTTTTAATTACACCGAATATTATTTAGAACACTGGCTAAATAAATAATACCTTTTGTTTGTCGTTTTCAGGACCTACCGAATGAAATAACATAAAACGCACAACTGATAACGTTTAACAAATGTTGTTACAAGCGTCTCGGTGAAGGGTATAAACGACAAATACGATTGTTACATAAAACGCACAACTGATAACGTATTACAAATTGTGTTACAGCGTCTCGGTGAAGGGTGAAAACGGCAAATACGATTTTGCAAATACCACGAAAAATGTTAAATCTTGTGCAAATACACCTACATGAAGTAAAAATGCTGCAAATTCACAATGCAAGGCCTGAATTTGTAAAGAACAAATATCACGGCTATTAACCAATCAGAATCCAGCATTCTTATATAAGGTGTAATTAATACAAATGTATCATTTAGAAGGGAACAAATGAGAGTAAATTGGTTCTTTCCTGGATCTCTACAATTTAAAAAAAAATAGAGTGGAAATGCAACATATCCATTGGGACAGACATGTTTTTTGTAATAATCAATCATGGATCGGTCGTATAGATCATCTTTAAATTTTGTAAACATCAATCATAAAGAAAGATATTTTAAACGAATTTAATTATCCTGATTAACAGTTTGAGAAATGTCAAATAGATATGATGACAAAAGTGTTTTTATTGTTTTTTTTTGTTTTACTTTATTTGATCAATGCTGTGATTGATTGTGATAAAAGATAGGTAATAAAAACCCAATAATAATGAAATATGTTCTCATTTGTACTGTGGATTTATCGAGTAAAATCTGTTTTTACTGAATGTGCATGCGTTGTATTGGCCAGTGCGCTATAGTATAGCCTAGGGATCCCGGTCTGACCAAACCAAAGATTAGAAACATGTGTTTGTTCTTTCTCTACCAAAACACAGCATAACATAGTAGGAATTAAAATTGGTCGAGTTGGAATCAGGATAGTGTATCCTTCGTGGAACGGGGGTAGGGTTCAATCTAATTAAAATTAGCTCTACGCACTTGCTCCCCCTTTTTTTTTGGTCGCTGCGTGGTAGATCTAACAACATCCCGTTAAGGGTCGCGTCAGGGGTCAACATGAATGCATTATCTGAAATTTATATTAGCCAATCAGAAATAACCAATCAGAGAACCGTTTTCTCCGTGTCTTCGGTGTTGTGTAAAAAACATGGCAGCCTCCATGCAATGTGATTGACAGCGCTTCGACCTGATATTTTACCACTATTTAGCATCGATGAGTTGAAGCAGTTGCATAGAACAATTCTGGAAGATCTCATCGACAAAAAATATTGTATGGCAGTATTACCAACTGGTTTTGGAAAGTCACTGCCGTTTGGTAAATCGACAACTAACAAAAACAACGAATGACAACGATCGTATGCAGCATGCAGTCCACTTCATGATGCAAGATCAAGTGGAGGGAATGTCGAAAATACCAGATATGAAAACAGCTTATGAGGTCATTAATACATTATTAATACATTATCATACCTTAATATGACAATAGGTGTTACCTAACTTGGGACGAAGTCCAATATTTCTTTTTAAACAATATTAACTCTGATATATGGACCTATAATATTTTTTCAAAGTAGACCGAGGGTGGATCCAGATTTTCTTAAAAGAGGGGGCAAATAGGAGGACCCAGACCCAAATCTTCCGTCCTTTTTTAAGTCCCGATGTAGGTACGAAACGACCAGGTTACGAAATGTCCGCATCCGATTTTCTGCACAGATTTAACCATGTATTGACTTCCGGTATGTCATTTCCAGTGCATGAAAATTTAGTCATTAGTATATAGAAAAAGTAATTTTTTTTCGCAAGATGATGGTTTCAATTTAGCCTTTTACTTTTTCTAGTTTTAGTTTAGGACACTTAATTCCTAATAAGAAACAAAAATGAAATATGCCGAACATAATTGTAGAAGACCATACGTTATATACTATAGTACTTTTCATGCCCATTTAAGTCCATAGAAAGATATTTACTCTTTTTATTGTATTTGTGTATTTCAAACAGAAAAAAAATACTAAGTTTTCCTATCCAAACAATATTAAATCCTGTACACTGTCTGCAATTCACTTTGTCTTCATATATGTCAAACGAGAACCACATTCCATTGATGTTGTTTAACACCACTTTCAACAATATTTCAGTTTTATTGGTGGAGGACCTGGAGAAACCATGACATGCCGCAAGTCACTGACAAACTTTATCACATAATGTTGTGCATCTCACTCTGATTGAGATTTCAACTCACAACATCAGTTGTGATAGGCACCGATTGCAGAGGTAGTTGTAAATACAATCACAGCCACAGCGTCCCCAGATCCACACTGAAAGTGTAGTGAATATAGCAATGTACTTGAGTTTGAAATGAAAATATGGATATATGTGCCACAGCATAAAGATACATTGTACACATGCCAACCCTTGACAGCAACAATTGTTGTCCATGTTACATTGTGTATATAAAATTAAATAAGAAATTTTCTGTCATTTACACATATACATTTTTTGCCAACTCAAATATTTGCACAAACTATACATCAAGCAAGGATTTTTATACAACTGCAAAACAATTTGCATCAAAAAGATTACTTTTGCTTTATTTGTATTTTTTAGGGATGAAGATGTGGATGGCACACACAAGACAGCATTCAGAAAGTGGTTTTCATATTTTGGTGAACTGTGGTCAATTTGTCCATCTGCCACTCTTCTTGTATTGTCTTAGAAGTCTTGAAGATACTGAATTTCAAATCAACAGACAAGAATTTCAAAAAGTTTCTAATGAAGTAGAAATTGCAACGAATGACATGGTTGATATATGATCTAAAGGAGAACTTTCCGAGGACTCTGTAATTCTATACATTGTAAGATACATCAAAGATTTATACATACACAACTTTCAGAATATTCAGACGTTACGAATATGTTTCATTCAGAAAGTAGTCAAATGCAAGGCTCTGATTGAAAGACATATACAGTAAGATGGAGATTGTTATTACCACAAATGCACAAGGCATGAGCATTGTCAATTGTTATAGTATTGTTTTATATGGTTCCTACCCCACACAATGTTCTTAACATTGTACAACAAATTAGTAGAGCAGGGAAAGATGGTAGCCATAGTCCTCTACAACTCACACAATCTACGAACAGATGAGCCTGATGTAAAAGCTGTTGTGACTTCTAATGTTTGCAATGTTAAATGTATTCTTGAGAGAATCGTACCTTCAACAAGTACCAAAAATGAAACAAGACCCACAAATTTTGTAACATATGTGCAAGCAAATGTAGTTGTGATAATTCTTATTGCTAGAAAATCTCTTCAGTTCAAGCAAATTAGAAAGCATTTCAAATGGCCGATATAGAAGAAAGTGATTATGACGTAACCAAGCCATATGATCTGTCAGACTACTAGGATGAAATCAACATGATGGACTAAATGCTTTGGAAAATAAAAAAAATATGTCACTTTAAACATATTCTTTTATTTTATTTTATTTCTTTAATTCTGATTGATTGTTTGGTATATAATGCCAACTTTATCACTATTACAGCTAACAAATGTTGACAGTATGTCGTGGTGTTCTTTTACATTGTAATTTGACTTCATGAAGATAGTAAAATAATGTTTGTTTGATATATATTTGACGAGTTTGAATATACCAAAGGAGTAAGCAGAATCCGTATATCGAAGAAGAACAGACAACACAATGGACAAAACAAAAAGTACAAACAACTATCTACCAAACATACACATAAAACTAAAGATTGAGTGAACATGAACCCAACTAAAAACTGGGGGTGAACTCGGATGCTCTGGAAGGGTAGACAGTTCCTACTCCACTAGTGGCACCCGTCATGTTAATCTAGTTACAAATCCGGTGACAAGTCGTGAATGAGGAAAGGACCAGGAAGTATTTACGACAAGTGAAGCATATCCGTGGTGTTTTGTGACACAGATATTCCATAACAGTCAAGCAAGTCAAAATGTTCTATTCTAGTCATTACTTGATATACATTTATTGAACAAAGAGGCGAGTGTATTATCAGATATTTTGGTAGGCCATGTGACGAGTTCAAAATATCTGATGGTGCAAGAGTAACATTGTTCAATAAGGGACTTGCATCTTGCTACGTCAATAAGCTTTATGATGATATCTTGTATATTTTGGTGTGTGTGCGTGCGTGCGTGCGTGCTTTAACACGATCTGGTCATTTTTTAAACGTCAACATAGTTTCATGTTCTTTTATATAAATGGACAAGAAAGGGAAAGATCTATAAATGTTGGAGAAAATATAACAAGACGAATCATTCCCTTTTTAAAGTAATCTGCACGTGAACCGGAATCCAATAACTAATGAGGAAATAGTATGCTGTATTTCAAACATATAAACCTCATTGATTTTTCTGATGAATAAAACGGTCACGTCCACGTAAAGCACATATGATGTTACCCACACCATCCTTAGAGTCTAGTCCTGTATTTGGAAGAACATATTCCAATATTTTGAATCGCATGGTAACTGCATCGATAGTGTAATGATTAGCTTGCTCCCGTCGGGTGTGGTTGATCGTGGGTTCGGGTCAAACTACATACTATGGTATTGTTATTTGCTGTTCCTCTGTTAAGCAGGCAGTATTAAGGAGTAAGATCAGAGACTTGGTTGGCTCTGAATCAGGATAACGTGCCCTAGTAGGGCGACATGTCTGTCATTGGACTGTTGTATCAGTGAGTTAGCACTATTAAAAGATCAAACTAAGCTTGTTGGTATAGCATAAAGTGGGTGTCGCCGGGTTTGTCTACCATTTGGTCGACTAATTAATATTTTGCTACCAGATATTTTACTAACTGCAAATATATGAACACGGAGTTTCATAAATAAATTGAAAAAAGCAATGCTGTATATATGTGTACAAATAGTATAGTATAATTTTCTTCGTAGGATCAGAGGGAATAAGATTTAGATTATTTTCTCTTGAGCGTATTTTATTATTGAAGGTGGTGAATTGGTAGTAGTGGTTTTCTCGCTCTTATGAAGTAATTGGTTGATTTTTATTGAATAGGCTATTTTTCTCGATTCATTCAAATTGAATATAAATTATATGATATATACTTGTTCTGACGTGTAATTTATTTTTATAAATAAAACGTTTGATTTTTGTTACCATCATAACCGATTTTCATTATTATTTTTACACTTAAAGTTGATTTGCTCTTAAATATTTTTCTATTTACACTACCATTTCTAATACAAGCTATATTGTTAGTATTTTACATATGTAACGTCACAAAAATAAAACAATGTCACTTATATTTGACACTTATCAAGTGGCATTCTTTACTTTATCATGTAACCGACCCATTCATTTCCTGTTAGTACATGTTTAATGTTTGAAGCAACGTTTCACATTTTTTGAGAAATATGAGAAACAAGACAGGCACCTTTTTGTAGGAACCGTTGTAATACCTGTAAGTATCAAATTTTAATCATTTTTTATTTATCATATTATAATAATAATAATATTTATTGCATATAAAATCCTTTTGGGTATAGCAATGCAAACATAAACTAACATTAAACAGAGAATGTATATATACATGTATAAACAGATACAACTACCACCGCTTGATAAAAACAATATTATGATTTATATGCTCTGACCAACGTAACCTGAATCATCCCCTTTATTGCTATCCACCACAGCTTTACTAGTGTTTATCATGTTCTGACATATATTCTCTATGACCTCTATTTTCTCTTTCACATAAAGATCAAATTTCTCTATAAAGTTAGTTTGAAGTATATCAGTGTTTAAAGAACTGTCATTATGACTTTTCTTATCATCCAATACCCTGTCTATTTTGATTCCGTTAAGTGTCAGTCATTGCTCTATTTTTTCCAACCTTGCATTCATAGTGCATAACTCTTTATTTGCCCCTTGTATTTCTGATTTTATCTCTTGTTGTGATTCAAGTTTCCCTTTTAAGACGTCCATTACAGAGTTCATACCATCTATTTTCTTACTGTACTCATTATGACATTCAATCAACTTGTTTTCAAGAGAATGAAAAGGACTCATCAGTTGTTGTGTAAATTGACTCTGTTCTAGTACTTCAGATGGTTTATCAGTACCATTTGGTGTAGATTTTACTTCTAAAGCACTCTTCTTTTTACCTGCATTATCCTCAGTTTTAATGCACTTCAGCCCAGTATCAGATTCTAATTCTGCAGTATTGTCCATACTTGTGTCTGTAATAATTGAGTCATTAATAGTTTTTAAGTAGGTTTGGCTATCTGAGGTTTCATCACTATCATTTCGAGTAGGATTTTAGGAAAGTTCATTTTTCTTATATTGTTATCTATATATAGCTTTGGGTTATTCCCCTTTAAACAAGTATCTACACACTTTTTGATTTTCTCAAATTCTCGATCGGCCAAGTTTTGACATCCACTTCCTTGTACCAAGCACCTTAAAGTAGAATAATAGATTGTTATGGTTTCCTGTAGATTTGAACTACAGATTTGTGTAATGAGGGTGATGGGCTTTTCTCTTCGAACGGTGCTTCCTCATCCTTCAACACTATATTTTTGGTGATTTATCAAAGTGAGACCAGTTTATATTTACAGAGGGGCTTTTCCGTAGATCAATAAAATATCTCAGGAGTAATGTTCTCCTCCAATATCAGATAGATCTTTTATCTAAATCAAATGTGATTTGTTTGTCGTCACACGTGTTTTGAATGTCGCCAGTAGTTCCTACTATGTTTGCTGCGAGCTTTGTAGAATACGATTGCAGAAATTATTTTCAAGTTGAAATATTGTTAATATTCGTGTATATGTCAATAAAAATAAGTTTATGACTCTACATTTGCATCATTTTCTGATTTACACCTGGTCCAAACAAACTTGTGTGGGCGCAGCCATTACCAGAAGTCTATATCATAAACATAATGAAATTTAACATAATTTCAAAACCGAAAGTAGAACAAGTGGTTTTTCCAATACATAGGTACAGTAACTCACATTCCTTGTTCTGTCACTGCGTTCTATGGTTTATAAACTGCACAGTATATTGCTAAGCCACTATTCAGAAACAGAAGAATAAATACAGAAATGCATCACTGAATCAAAATAAAAATGCACCTTTGTGAATAAAATAATTGAAGATTTCCAAAAATAGATTATATTCAAGCCGCAACATAAAAATGTAAAAAAAAAACAACAACGTTATAACGTTTGTTCTTGAATATGAATTTCAAAAATAAATAACATTCTAAAATATAAATGCATGCATTTAGTAGTGATGTTCCGAAAAACAAAAAGAAAACATTTTATTTATTTGGATTCCGAAAATCATGGATGATGACAAAAGAAATCCACAAGCAAGTGGTTCCTCTGGCACGAATAAGTGATTGCCTGTTGATTGCTGTTGTCCAGTTGCAAGTAATTCATGCATATTCAAATGAGCATATATTCAATAATATTAAAATTATATAAAAATGAACATATCATCAGCTGAACTATCAAAACTTTTCTGTAAACTAAGCCCACACAAAGCATGCGGACCTGACAATAGTAAAAGAATTAAAGGAACAAGTGGCACTAATTTTAACATTCCTTTTTTCATAATAACTAGAATCAGAAGAAATACACAACTGGAAACACACAAACGCATCGCCAGCATTTAAAAAACGTGTAAAACATAAAGCAGTAAGTTACCGTCCTATATCTCTTACATGCATCTGTTGTAAAATTATGGAGCATACTATAACCAGTAATACCATCACATATCTAGAAAACAACAAGATTATTTATGATCTTCAACATGGCTTCAGAAAATCTAGATCATGTGAATCCCAAATATTAAGAGCACACAGGCTTATCAGTCTTTCTGTCAGACCGTACACAAACAATTGTTGTAAATGGAATATCGTCCATCATAGGTGTTCCCTGGTGTACCGCATTAGGACCTAGCTTATTTCTCATTTACATGACAGACTTTCAAGCATCATTTACACAGATATTAAAAACACATATATTCAGCAGCACGATTGCAGGAAGATTGGACTTCCATCCATATAAATGTGGCAAACTCAGTTTAGATACCACCCTCCTCCAAATAAAATTAAAAAAAACCATAACAAACATTCAGAAATAATTATATTTTCCACAAACACATCCGAGATTCAGTAGAACATGCAAAATACTATGGCATCACTTTACAATTAGATTTAAAATATAACCTACATTATGACTATTGACTGCCACTAGAAAAGTATGTTGAGTTGGGTATGAACAGAAACAAAGCCTTTTGTAGCAATCTGTCGTGTTTAAATATTATTTCTTTTCTTTTCAGGCCAGAAAATCCATGGCGTCAGAAGTACCCTTGTGTGATATTTGTAATCAGCGTCATCTATCTATCAATTCCACAGACTGGTGCCCTGAATGTCAGGAAACACTATGTCCATACTGTAATGAACACCATAGTCTGGCGAAATCATCACGTGATCACAATACAATTCCTATTTCAGACTATCAGAAGCAACCGTCCTTTCTGGCCGATATTGAGCTGTTTTGTGCCTATCACCACCAAAGATACCAGCAATATTGCGTCACACATGAATGTCCGATATGCTACAGGTGTATCAAAACACACAGAGAATGTGGTGAGATAATTCCAATTGATGAAGTGGTTGACAAGGCAAAGACATCTCAAAATTTTCAAGATTTGCGACAAGAAGTTGAAGATTTGGTAGAAAACATTAAGCGACTCAGAACCGATCGAGAGAAGAACTTGACAACCGTTAACAATCAAGTGCGGAAACATATTATGAAAGTTCAGAGCCTCCGAAGTAGTATAAACCAACACCTAGACAAGTTAGAGGAGGAAAAAAAATCAGAACTTAAAAAACTGGAGAATGAAGCTAAAACTGATATCAAGGAAACCATTGCCATTCTGAATGATAAAGAAAATGATACAGTAAAGCGTCAGACAAATATTGAAGGCATCACGAAGCATGCGTCAGACTTCCAAGCATTCTTTGGAATGAGAGAAGTCAAATCAGACGTCAAAGAACACGAACGGTATATTCAATCTTTATCCGATGATCAGAATTTTACACAAATAAACATTACGTGTAGCATTGATACCAAGATACAAGATATTTTGACGGGCGTTAAATCTTTTGGCTCTGTAGAATTTCAAACCGAACGAAGTAGCGTCAGCTTGGTGAGAAATAAAAATAAACAGGCCCAGATTTTGACCATCAACGAGAATTCGCTTAAGCTAAAAAGAAAAGTCAAAACCGGCGGACGATATGTAAGGGGTTGTTGTGTAACGAGGACGGGATTGATGTTGTTTTCATCACATAGAGATAATCAACTGATAATTGTGAATGGTGATGACTCGATCAACAAAGTTCCTGTAAATAGTTCTCTAGATGTTGTATGTATTGATGATAACACAGCCGTAGTCACCTCCGGTGAATCTTCATCAGCACCAGGTATAAACATAGTAAACATAGCAGGACTAAGTATTACAAAATTTGTCGCTCTTCCTGGCATACCATATGGAATAACGTATTATGACGATTCATTAATATGTTGTGTTAAAGATAAAGATGTACACGTGCTATCCTGTTCTGAGGATTTCAGAATATCTACAATTCCAAACACTACTACAATTGGATATTCTTACGTTGTGGCATTTGCAGGAAAAATATGTTATACCAGCGGAATCCAAAATACCATAAACTGTTGTCTTTTCAATGGTACTCCTGTTTGGCAATTCAAGAACGAGGACATTCTAGGAACACCACGTGGTATAACAGTAGATGAGAACGGGAATTTGTATGTGGTTGGTGCATGTGCGTCAAATACTTTAGTAATAACAGCTCATGGACAATACCAAAAACAAATCTTGACGAAGGCTGATGGATTAAACAAACCATCAGCTGTATGTTTTGATGAACCGAAAAAGCAACTGCTTGTTGCTAATGTAGATGATGGTATGGCATATCTATTTAGTGTCTCTTAAAAGCAATTGTCTTTTTGCTGACATTTAAGTTATTGTTCACACGAGATATGCATACTATAGTCATCGGATCTTCCCGAAGTAAGGGTCATTTAAAGGAATATGATTGCTGTTTTTGTTTTAGTAGGAAATATCTATCCTCCCGGAGCACACTACTTCCCCCTGCCTTTGTGAGGTTTGTGTTGCTCCATCTTTAGTTTTATGTGTAGCGTTTTGTTTTGTTGATCATTGTTTGTCCTTTTTTCGTTTGGCCATTGTATTGTTAGTCCTTCCTCGATATACATTTTCTGATTACTCCTTTGGTATCTTCAAGCTTTGCCTACAGTTTTGTATAGTATGTAATGTTATTTAATGCAATAACATTGTTCCCATCTATATCGCATTTGTATCTATTGATAATGTATTGTATACGTAAATAATGTTTCCCTTTCCTTTCTTTCTTCTTGCTGTTTACATTATATATTATTATCATCATTATTTATGTATCTCTATACCTTTGTAATTACAGTGGTTTATGAGAATAACGATGTATAGACAGACATTCTTTTTTCATCATCAAGGATCGTTCGTATAGATCCTTTTTAAATTTTAGGGACGTGTGACAAACATTATTAAGAATGAGAAAGGTTTTTTTAATTTTTTTTTATACTTTATTTGATAAATGATGTGATCGTGATCAAAAGATAAATAATAATAATAAAACAACAATAATAACGAAATGTGTTCTCATTTGTAGCACGGGTTTTTCGAGTATTTATTTTTCTCTGGATGTACATGCGTTGTATTAGTCAGTGCGCTAACATCGAGTGGGTAGCATAGTGGATGTGGATCCCTGTCTGACCAAACCAGCGATTACAAATTGCAGCATACCAGAGTCGGGATTTAAATTGGTCGAGTTGGAATAAGGAACAAGTGTAGGTTTGTGTAAGATTAAGATATTTTGTCCATCGTGGAGCGGTGTAGTGTTGTGTAAGGTTAAGATAATGTATCCATTGTGGCGCGGGTAGGGTTGTGTAAGGTTATGATAATGTGTCCATCGTGGAGCGGGGTAGGGTTGTGTAAGGTTATGATATTTAACGCCACTTTCAACAATAGTTCAGCTATATCGTGGTGTCAGTTTAGTGTCGAAGGAAACCGGAGTACTCAGAGAAAACCCCCGACCTGCCGCAAGGCAATGGCAAACTGTATCCCATAATGTATCGACAATGCCTCAACTTACCATTATCGGGATTCGAGCTCACAACGTTAGTGGTGATAGGCATTAATTGCACAGTTAGTTGAAAATCCAACTACCATACGATCACGACCACGTAGAGCGGTCTGTCAACTTAAGGAAGGTTGTTTTCAATGAGCTGGCACTATGACAATTTCCAGATGAACATGTTGAGTTAGTACTTAGCAAACATTGACCATCATCTCATCAGAAATTAACTTTGTCTTGCCATGATATTGGATAATTATTGCTCTCCATGATTTAACAACTGTCACATCTCACCGATATGACACGGAATTCATACAAGGTTATGATTAATTGTGATTAACGCACTTGTATCGTTATTTCAGCTATGTCATGGTGGTTGAGTGTTATCTGTGGGGGAACCGGAAAAAGTGCCTACCTGTCATAGTTACTGACAAGATTTATCGATTAAACCTCCCACGGGCGGCAATAGAAGTCACAAACTCAGTAGTGATAGTAAATGGTTGCCCATGTAGATGAAATCTACATATCGTACAATTGCGGCCACGGAGGACTCTCTTGTATATTATAGTATTCGTCCATATACATTGTTTTAGGTTCTCTGAAACCGATATCATCAAAATGCTTTAGTTTTTGATTGATGATATATTTGTTCTGTTTGGTTTTTTTTCAACAGAGAGTCGGTATTCCTATGGGTACTAACTCACTTTCTCGCCGACTATATAGGTACGAGGCAGACTTAATAAAGTCGCTTCTAAAAAAAATAGAAGAAGCTAGCTCGATCAATTAATTTACCGTTCTGCTATATAGATGATGTCCTTTCACTAAATAATTTAAGTTTGGTGATTTTGTTGATCGCATCAATCCCACTGAGCTTGAAATAAAGGATGCCACAGATACAGCTAGGTCTGCGTCATACCTTAACATACCTCGAATTTGACAATGAGGGTCGGTTAAGAACTAACATTTACGACAAAAGAGAAGATTTTTCCATAATGAACTTTCCATTTATATGTAGCAATATTCCAGCAGCACCGCACCTATATATGGAGTACATAGCTCTCAGTTGATCCGATATTGCAGAACTTGTGGCTCCTATCATGATGTCCTTGAGTGTTGCTGAAATACTGCTATATTTGGCGTTAAGCACCAATCAATCAAGCTAAAAAAAGAAGCTACTGAACCAAGGGTTCATAGTGGTTAAGTTGAAGTCATATGGAGCCGGTACTGTCTATCCTTCCGGAGCACCAGAGTTAACCCCCTGTTTTAGTGGAGTTCGTATTGTTCGATCTTTAGTTTTATGTGTAATGTTTTGTAGATCATTGTCTGTCCTTTAATCCTTTTTCTTTTGACCATTGTGTTTTCTGTCCTTCTTCGATTTACGGCTTCTGATTACAACTTCAAACTTTTCTTAATTGTGTCACTTCGAAGGAACCCCATTTTATCGAAATAAGGTTTCTCCGCTGCTTGTACGCTGGATATGTGAGGAGAATCAAACACATGACTCACCCTTAGGGATGGAAGTATATGAGTGAATTTGGGGAAATGGCACAGACCTTACACGTAGCAAAAACTGCATGAACGCATGAGCCCTTAATGAGCAATAGAGTGTCTGGAGTGGTCGTGGATGGTCCATTACAAGGCAAACATTTCCGAACCTTATTTATCATATCCCCTTTCATGTCTGTTCGATATGTATCAATAGGTTATCTATATTTTGATCATATAGTCAATGGGGCCCCATGAGGTTTTTAATTGTTTAATACATTTTGCTTACTTTATGCCTTCATTTACTATAAACGTTTACTATAAACTAGTGTAATTAAATATTATTATGTTCAATTGTGCATTTGGTAATATATGTAATGGGAGAAGCCTGTCTAAGTTGTGTAACTTATGTCTTATCCTTTTGTCTTTTTGAACAATAAAATATGTTTAAAGTATACCTCCTTTATCTACGATAACATATTAATTTATTGTTTATAAAACATGTTATTGCTGAAATACTGCTCACGTGACATTAAACAACAATAAATTAAATCAAAATGTATTGAGATTGTCATTACTAAGGGACTCCATGATATTTTGTTGGTTTTTTTTGTTATTATTTCTTCGTAAAATTGTAGCTTCTTGTTTAATGTGTCTCACAAAGCCACTTCTTGTATATGCGTATAGTTGATTGATTAGCTAGTAGTATTTCAGCTATATTCATAACTAGAATAAGTTCATTAATATCTAAACATGATACGGGAATGAGGGAGGTATTGGACCACCAAGACAACGACTTTTGACTCCACTAGAAACGTATGGAGAGTTGGGTATGAACAAACAATTAGTCTTGTGTAACGGTTACAATGTGTCTACTTAAAGATGTATCTAACGTACACGGAGCGTGACATTCAACAAGCAAGTTACATACTATGGTTCGTGGGACGGTTGTCCTACTTACAATTTGACAAACCCCTCCCCAATGGAGAGGAAATCACCTATTCACCATCTGGGGATGGGCTGGGACGCTCTATGGGAGAAACCATGGAAATCGTAACTGACAAGCTTTATCACATAATGCTATATCGAGTACACCTCGCCTGAGCGGGATTCGAACCCAACGTTAGTCACAATAGGCACTGTTGTAAATCAAACTTTTATACGATCACGACCACGACGGTCCCGATATCCGTTGGTAACAGCTACTATACATTTTCTTTTTTTCTAAATCTACATAAGGGGTCTTTAACATACAAGGAGCATGGCATGCCTTATCAATCACCTGTGGACATTTATACTAAAGATATGATGATACCACGTTCGTCCTCCATACGGGAAACTGTCCATGTCTTACAATAAAAAACGTAGATATCTATTTTAGTGCGCACAGGACGTTTCTGGAATAATCTTCATCAGGGACGCTCATGATGAAAAACATCGGAAAGCCAAATAAATTAAATGTCTTTGGGAGCAAATACATATTTAAATGACAGTAACTAAAAGACATTTGTGTGAATGAATGCTAAAAATAATATACCGTAAGGTAGAATTTGGTGATTGAAGTTTCCTGATGCACCAAACAATGGGGGTCACAAATTTTCAGCATTCTGCAATGTGCGGAGACAACGGACATAATCCATTTTCGGATTATACCTGCAATTGGAGCTCTTCCGAAAGAGCCGTGACGTCATAAATCCGGTATCGTATATTATATCAGCATTAATCAGTTGCAATTGTATCATTAAAAATTATGTAACTCGTAAAATAACGTCGTATAAATTTATCTTTTGATATTACAATATCATTATGACTTCATGTTAATCATTTTATTGCACTAACGAGAAGGGAAAGAATGAGAACTGATTTGTTGTGTGTAATTACCGACCAGGACAGGACTTCCTGTCAACACATGATCATCGATCAGTGACCTCAAAAAACATGGGAAATTACGACAACATTGGGGACCAAAAAAAAACATGTGTAAGCATAAAACGAGTTAAAACTGACAGTTATTTAAACTACGGCCAATCACGTAAAACATGAAATTATTAAAACTGACAGTTATTTAACCTACGGCCAATCACGTAAAACATGAAATTATACGTACTACGTAGACCCCCCCCCTTCCGATACAAATAAACTCCTTTGTTTTTTGAAAATTATAACATGGGATGGGAATATTAAGAACAAAATTAGAACGATATACAATTATAAACATTGTATAACAGTTGATCTGATATTAAAACAGTTTATTCATTTCCGTTTGACCGTATATTCATTTTTACAAAGTCGGATACCGGTGTTACATACTCATTTGATGGAAATACACAGGAAACAGAACGTTGCAAATTGTTTCTAGTGTTTAAATCATTGACAAATAAAAACTATGAAACGGAAATTTACCATGAAATATACAAATAAAATTCAAACTGTTACATACATTTTGGTTCAAGATTGAATACAATCGGTCCAGAAATGAAATCGAAATATTGTTTAATGTCGTTTTATATAGAATATATAATGGGAAAATTTCACTTGTTGCAACACGTTTGGGCACTCGATGTACTTCTCACCAAAACCTAACTAAATTATTCGGGTAAACCAAACTTATCAGGAAAGGGGAGTCATTTACATCAAACGGGCGCAGAATTATTCGACTAATTAATTCCAGATTGAGTTTTCGGCCAGAAAAGTGTTATTATTAATTTATTTCATTGGCCAGTCTGATTTCTTTCAAGGTTATCTTATATATTATTTGTTCGATTTTTAAGATCATGCAGTAATCGTTCTGTCGCTTACCATTGGTCTGCAGTGATCATATATGTGATGTTCGTTATTTTCGTGAAAAACACCCAGTTTCTTTACCAAATAACATTAGCTGTTACATGAAGAAGATATGCCCGGTCTGAAAAGCACATGCAACCTACTTTTTCTGATGAATTGTAGTCAATTACTACATTTTACCCTGGCGGAAGAAAAAATTTGACAATACCCATCGCCGTTTTCGTTGAATGTTTAAGAAAATGGGCAAACATGTCGATCAACAGACCTTTTAGGTATAATCTATAAACATGTCATTGTTGGATAAGCTATATCTTAACTTTGAATATATTGCTGTTTAAAAGTGATCTTGTAAAGTATAGAAAACTTCCTACCTCTGCCATGTGAGATTTCCAAAGTAATCCTTACTAATTGACCGGTGTGACATACTCATTTCCCCTCCCCCCGGAAAAATGAGTATATACTGAATTTTCCCCCGGAAAACCAAATATGTGTTAACACATACTAATTTTTCCCCCATACTAGTTTTTCTCCCTGTCCATTTTTAATAGGGTTTTTCTTGTGTACACTTCTATACATGTATATGGTGGAAGACATAATAGTTAAATGTGGACGAAAGAGGGTATTAACAATGATGATAGTAATAACTAAGGCAAGCATGAACATGGAGTGAGAACGGATAAGGAGGTAGGATGAAAGGATGGGAAAAACACTTTTGAGTGATAAAGCGATCTTAACTGACAGGTATGAGGAGGAGGGCATGAAGGAAGGAATATAAAGAGAAGGATAGAGAGGACGGAGTGAGAATGTTAAAAAGATGATGGAGAGGAAGGAGAGATAAAGGTATCAAATAAGGAGGAGTCAATATGGAAAAGGATGGAGATAGTGAGGAGGATAATGATGAGGAAGTAGTGAAACAGATAGTGAAGAGGAGATTTGAAGAAAGATGATAGAAAGGACGAAGTGACAAAGGTAAACGAGGAGGAGAGAAGTAGTGAGGAGGAGGTAATAAGGAGGATGATGATGACGGAGGAGAAAAGTATACGGAAAAGGTAATTAGGAAGAGGATGCAGAAGAATGGGGAGAGAGGCAGTGAGGAAGAGTTAATCAGGAGGATGGAGACGGAAGAAAGACAGAGGTAATGAGGTGGGTGATAATATTACAAGAAAGAGAAGAGAGGTAATGAGGTGGCGGATTGAGAGGAATGAAGGATGGAGAGGTGGTGAGGAAGATTGAGAGGAAGGAGGAGAGAGAGGTAATGAGGAGGATGACTGAGAGGAAGGAGGGAGAGAGTTAGTGAGGAGGATGGTTAGGAATGGGGGAGAGGAAGCAGGCAGAGCAGTAGTGAGGAGGAGGATTGAGAGGAAGGAAGGAGAGCGGTAGTGAGGTGAAGGAGAGAGAGAGGGGTAGTGAGGAGGAGGATGGAGATAGGTAGTGAGGAAGTGGATGGAGAGGAATGAGGGAGTAGTAGTGAAGAGGATTGAGAGGAAGGAGGGAGAGAGGCAGTGAGGAGGAGGAATGATGGGAGAGGTAATGAGGAGGAGGATGGAGAGGAATGAGGGAGAGAGGCAGTGAGGAGGAGGATGGAGAGGAAGGGTGAGAAAGGTAGTGAGGAGGACGACTACTTTAATAAATTTCCCCTGACAATGCCTTCAGTGGTTCTTGAAAATCGATCAATCGGAATGTTCAAAGTCTCCTATCGATCTGCACCAAAGTAACAACACTTGTGTAGTACCTCATATTAAACACCCTCGAAGTTAAATTTGTTAAATTATGCTCAGTGGTTCCCAAGGAGATGACGAAAATGTAATTCATAGGTTTGCAAAGTAATTTTGACCTTCGCTGTCGACCATTTTGAATTTCCGATCGGTATGAAAAGCATTATCACCTGTAAAGGACTCTGAAATTTCAAGACAATGTTTACAACCATAATATGTAGGTCAAGTTCAATTTCAGCCAGATCCCATATACGGCTTGGAAGTTAGGCCCACTTACCTGAAAGCGGGGAACTCCGTGTCCTCAGACACATTCTTCTTTTATTTATTTTTTACGAATCGGCATGAAAAGTAACAACACTTGCGTAGGACATAATATTGAACACCTCTGCCAAGTGTGGTTAAATTCTGTTCAGTGTTTTTTCAAGTAGACCATGAAAATGTTGCTTTATATATGGTTTCAAAGCAAAATTTGACCTCCGCTGGCAACGATTTTGAATTTCCGATGGGCTCAAAAAGTAACAAGACCTGTCAAGGACCTTAAAATGAACATATAAATCACGTTTCCATACCATCGCTTCAGTGGTTCTTGAAAAAAGATTATTGAAAAACTAACAATGTTTTCAATGTCTCCTGATGACCATTTTTTGACGAATCGGCATAAAACGTAGCAAAATTGGTGTAGATTAGGACGTCATAGTGAACTCCTCTGCCAAGCGTGGTTTAATTCTGCTCAGTGGTTCTCAAGAAGATCCAAATGTGAAATATTAACGGACGACGGATGACGGACAAGTGATGGCACAAGATCACCCTGACTGTTTAGTCGGGTGAGCTAAAATACAAAAGGAGACCAAATGAACAATTTATTGAATAAAGAACAACACATTTAACTTTTATGAAAAAAAAGAACAGAAACTAGTAATAATCAATATGCAAATAGTTATCATCAAATCGGATGTATACCTATTAAGTACCACTCCAGTTAAGAATTGTGCAATAGGTGATTCATTGGTTGAGAGCTTACATATTTTTTTTGTGTTTTGTTTAGAATACAATATCATATGCATGTGGTTCTTTTTACAAATAAACCCTGGTCATGGGAGATCAGAATTTAATAGAATGCATTGTAATAAATAGACAAATTTGTGAAGAAATACAATAGAACTTATTACACATTAAAGTTCGAGTATCTGACCAGCCACTTTGAAAGAATTGTTATCCATTTCGTTTTATACACCCAAAAAGCTATAAAATATAAAAAAAAAGTAAAAATACGAAGCCTTTTAAGGTATGTTTTGTTTTCTTTCAAAATTGCATGGTTCTTAAATGGACAGCTACTTAATTTGTAAAGGGTCTGACGAGTTATAAATCTAAAAAAAAAGCTATTAAAACTTGCGAGAAAAGTGTAATATGATGGTATCTAAACACACACATGTATATGAACCTCTTTATAAAGCTATTATTATGCACTGGGATATTTTCGTTCGCCTAACCATTCGAAAAACAAATCCTCTGTTTTGGTGATCACGGGCAGATCACACGGGGTTGAATTCATGAGAATTTTGTGATTTTATTGATTTTTACAATTTTACTGTTTTGTTTTGCTGTTGTTTTTTTTGTGCAATTTTACTATTAAAGGCAATATTACCAACAAAATTGTATGTATACGGCCTTGGATAGTAAATATGCAAAAATCAATGAAAACAGCAAATTCTCATGAATTCAAGCCCGTGTCTTCTTCTATAACTAATTGGTCCACCGACAAATATCCATGTAATCAAACATATATACACTGTACAATGCATTTATGGACAAAATTGTTTCAAATCCTTTCAAATTCGACCATGCAAAATGAAAAAAAAAGGTATTGTCCGCATGCATAAATGATAAAATATAATCAAGCACTAAAAATTTTTTTATACGACTACAAAATGGATGGCAAAATTGATGGTAAATTTTAATTTTAATAAAAAAATTTTCCTTTGTATAAACTTTGTGGTTTTTTTTTAATTCCCGGATCAGTCATGTCAGTTGAACTACTTCAGAAATACAATTGGTATATGAATGGGTTGTATTTTTTAAATGGTTAGTATATGAATGGGTATGGTTCCTCAAACCCGGGAGGTATATGAATGGGTAGGGTACTTGAATGTCCAGCCGCACATCCGTCTAGAAAAAAAGGTCAAGTTACTCCCCCCCCGGGCTTCCAAGTTTAAGTCCTAAATTAAAATTATGGTTGTTTGCTCTTTCCCTACCTACCCAGGCAAAAATGCCCCTACCAAGATTATTTTATTGCAATATCTAAGAAATATTTTATTTTTTTTAATTGTTTGCATGTATCTACTGAAATAACTTTCAACAATTCAAAATGATATAAAATAATTTGCCTACCACAATAAAAAGGATGGGTCGCAAACGGACAAACATGTTACAAACATGCCTCAGTAAGCACAGTTTTTTTCTTTCAAAAAGGCTACGAATATATATACTGGACTGATACTATTGGTTATATTTAATCAATTATTCATTCGCTAGAAAATCAATTGAATCCGAATGTCACATAGGTATAGTCCGTTTGAGTTCTATAAATCAACGAAAAAAATTCTTAAAAATCATTTTTACCAATACAACTGGCCCCGATGCCATAAAACTTTTTCTTTGCTGAGCAAACTTTTTTGCTAAAATCTGTGTTCTCAGCCAATCAAATTGGACGCAGTGGGTCCCTCAAAAGCCTCACTTGTTCGGCTCTATCCCAATATAATGCTTGTTAACATTTAAAGTCTCAAAATATACGCATTTGGAACTAAGAAAAGATTGGTGATAGGTCATAGAGGATAAACGTAAAGATTCACCAAACCATTGTGCAGTTAAATGAGGAGTTATAGACAGCAAGACAAACAGACAGAAAAACGGACAATTAAGCTGAATTCTAAATACCTAAAACTTATTACTTTTATATAAGGGGTCGACCATTTGATTTGGAGGGGGGGGGGGGGGNTTGGAAGATTTTTTTTAATCGAAATATTTATTTTCGGTATTTTCAGGATTCAATTATTTATTTTATACATAGGCTAAATCAAAGTATTTATTTTCATTTTTGTGGTATTTTCGATCCTGGATTGGAGTAAATCTGATGAGGGATTAAAATATTTTTTTCCTCCATCTTCGAGATCAAAATATTTATTTACAACATTCTCCAGTTCAAAATATTTATTTTAAAAATCTTCTTTACTACGAAATGGCTTCTTACAAAGCCTCAACTGGGTGTCATTTAACATTGATTTAAATTTAATCACAAAAGGAAGTGACAACCTCACCCTTGACGAAAATATTGGAGTCTTTCGAAATGTAAAAAAATTATTAAAGAGTCCAAACGCTTTCTAATTGTTTAAAATTTTTCATTTTAAGCATTGCATCCATCCACATTCACATCTTTTTTTTTCTTTTTTTTGTTTGTTTCTAAAATATATATATTCTTATTTTGTTTTGTTTGGTTTCTTATCAAGATTTATACATCTCATTATTTTGTCTGACATATCGTGCATGCTCTTGTTGTTATTATTGTAGTGATAATTACACTGTAAATGGGAGAGGACTTCATAAGTTAGTGCAACTTGTGTCCAATCCTTTTTGTCATTTGTTCAAATAAAATTGTTATAAACTACCTGCAGTAATCGAAATTCTATACTTACCTAAACTGCAGTAATCAATGATCCGCTTACTCTTGTCAGGGGGTGATTATGTATTTTCTTAATACATGGCATCATACCTGGTTCGATCTAAGAACCAATTGTGTATTTGAATTGTTAAGCCATTGGCTGCGAATTTGAGTGGTATGAGTGAGCGAGTGCGTGAGTGATTGTTGTTTAACACCAATTCAACAATGTTTCAGCTATATCATGGCGAGAACTAGTTAATGTGTAATGAGTTGATGTTGAAGTCCGCTTTGTACTAGACCAACACGCTGATTTGTATAGTACTAGCTCACTGTAACAATAGTCCGCGTATAGACATGTCGCTCCTCCCTGGCACATTATTTTGATTCCGGGCTTACCCGTCTTTGTTCTATCTCCTTAATGCAGCGCGCCTAGCGGAGAAGCAACAAATACCAAATTTATAGTATTTGCTTTGACCTGACCGGGATTCGAACCCACGATCTACAGCTCTCGAGGCGAGCACGCTAACCATTAAGTCACCGATGCAGTTTAAATGGTATTGATCAAATGTAAAAATAAAATATAGTTTTTCGCTGCGAGGTGCAACTCCTCCTAAAAATTCCGTACTGTTTGTTCGGAACGAATCCAAGACAAAATTGGTCCTTATGAAGTGGCACAAATGAGTGTTTAGTGAATAGAAAATGTAATTATCCATGCACATAATAAACAACGTGCATTAGAGTTTGGTCGTTGTGGACCCGTTTCAAGGCAAAACATCTCCTTTATCTGTGGTAATAGAATACACCACCCATTCAAGTCTAACATATCTCCCTACAGTATGTATATTTTTAGTAATCTTATTCTCGTAATGAATATAGCTGAAAATACTGTTAACTTGGCATTAAACAACAATCAATCAATTGATATATTGACAAACTAACATCTTGTGTCATTTTTAAAAGGTCAGGATTCTCACCATCAAAATGACACACTGTAAAATAGCAGTATGGTGTTGTTATGGAGTAAGATTTCTGCTGAAAATTTGAAAAATTGTTTTGGAATAACATCGAGTTATACATTAAGTATGGAATTTTAAACACGTAAATAATTAGTTTGTAAAATTCCTCAAACACTTGTTATATATCAAACAAAATCAGCTCTAAAATGTATGATTGATGATTTTTGGCGTACATGCTCTTTTCTTTTAGACTGTGTAACTATTTCCTAAGAAGAAAAAAAAAAAAAAAACACGCGAAAAGGGAGAGAAAGGCGAAAGAAAAAAAAATGAGAGAGCAACTTTTTTTAACTTTGTAAAATAACCCTTTCAGATATTAGGTAGTTTACACAAAGGAACCATACTCCAGTGGCTGATCCAGAAGACTGTAAAGGGCGTACTGTTCATCTAATTAATATCGAGCTTGACGTGGATACTATATAGTAATCATCAAATCCAAAGACTCGATGGGGACTTAAATGGTCCACAGACCCCCTCTCCTATTTTTAAAAACATGGATGCGCCCCCTGTACTCTGAATGGATGTTTTTTCTGACTGTGCTAGCTAGCTTTATCTTTGTCATTTTAGATTTTATTTTTAAATTCTACACCAATATAAAGAAAAATCCTTTGTTAGCTTGTTCTACTTATATTGATATTTTTTAATTTATTAAATCTCTTCTGACATACTGACAAGAATATTTTTTTCTGCGCCTTTACTTTTGAGATTGTGTAAGGAACGAGAGTTCGACTGAATGAGACAAGATTCGGCCCTAAAAAAGTCGTCCCCGATATATAAAAAAAATCGGCCCAAAAAATCTCGACACTTTTTTAGTGCACTGGATGAAAGTGAAATTGGCAGATAATTTTCAGATTCGCGAGCATTCATGACCGTGCCTGTTTCATATTAATTTTACAATTGCATAATATGATATAAATGATGACTGAAAAAATGTCCCTCAAAGATGGGGGAAAATCCTTTAAAACGCCAGAATCGTTTATAAATATTTACTATGTAGGCCAACAATAAAAACCTTTGAAATCGGGAGGGCTTTAAATAAAATTTGTTGTCCTCACTTTGGAAATTTTTATGCCATGATGTTTTATGACCCAGAATGCAGTTTTTCAAATAATTATAAGCGCCCCTATTGCCAGACTCTGTTACATTATAGCCATCAAGGCAGACGGAGTTACCTCCCATCACAATGTAAACAGCATAACAGATACCTAACAAGAGTTATTCCGCTTTATCCAAATTATTTCCTATTTGACAAAAATGTATTTATTAAACCATAAATTATATTTTATTACACATGCTAATTCGGCGTTATTTCAATAAGATATGTGATAATCTTCTATTTAAACCACTATTTTTAGTATACATTTGTAAGCTATTGTGTTATTATTTCACCTGTTTAAGGGGTCGTCGCAAAATGTGACAGTTTTTTTCAAACGAAGTTAGTTTCGTTTGGTAGGTGGGTGGTTTTCAGCTGTCACGTTTGGAAAAAAACAAAAATCGCACATTGTGATTTGTCAATAAATCTTTAAAAATGCACTTAAAAAACGGCATAAAATTGAATGGAATATCGTTTTAATATCTTTCGAGTCTGTATATTGTACTGTTTCTTTAGTACTGAATAAGTAATGGGTGTATATGTACTTCATTTGCACTTTAATTTCAAGCGCTCAAAACATTGAAAGTTTGAATCTCCAAGCTGGAAAAATTATTTTGAAAACGAAAATGAGCTATCCAAAATCTGCTCTCCTATCAGAATTTGGGTGGGAGCCAATTAACGAATTTCTTGACCGACAACGTGTTAATTATTTTGCAAGATTTGATGAACTTCCGGCTCACAGGTTATACAAAATTGTATTCATGGAGCTAAAAAATTCTGAATGTGTGGAATGGAAGTATGTAAATTATATGAAAAATATTTTCCAGTCAATAGGATTAGACCATTACTACTATCATGACTATGGAAATTTTAATACAAACATTTTTAAACATTTTTTCGGAAAAGCAGTTCAAGATAAAGAATTATCTAGGAGACTGAAAATGAGCAGTCTATCAAACTATCATACATATAATATTTCACAAGGAAAACAAACATATCAATGCAGTATAAATGATTTCTGGGCCTCTAGACTGAAGTTCCTAGCTAGAACCAATTACTTGCCCCTGAATGAACGTCTTTTTAAAATTAATCTCCGTGAAAGCTCTAAGTGTAATATATGCGATGGCGATATGGTCGAAGATTTGCATCATTTCTTATTTGAATGCAAAACCTTACGTGGTATCAGACAAAAACTATTCGAAGAAATTGAAACATTAATAAAATCGTTTTATCCGGATCTCGCGTTTTCAGAGTTACCGCCCTTTCAAAAGCTGCAGTTCTTGATCGGAGACTTTTATTTTAGTTTTAACACAACTTGGTTTCTCGCTTGACCAGCTCAGTAAAAAACTGTTATGTAAAATGATGAAAGAGCGAACTATTTTAATTAATTCATGTGTCGATCATCAGGAACTCGCTTAATATTGTGTTTCTTTTATTTTATATGTCATTCATATTTTCCTTATTATTTAGTGCAATTAAAATAATGTGATACATTGTATATAATTTTGTTTTAATGAAGAATGACACATTTGATTCTGTGATAATATGTTACGACCTATATCACAATGACTTTAATATGTTTTTTGTTCTTTGATGAAAATGTCCATGTATGATTTATCATGCTAATTTTAATATATAGTAGTTGTTTATTTGCGATTATTATATAATTAGACGCAAACATTGGTACCCCGCTGATGTTTGCCCCCGTTGTAAAGGGGTAGTTTCTGAATAAAATATTATTATTATTATTACACAGATCTGGTTTCCTGTTTGCGGTACAACTAAATATAATACGCAACTTCATTTGAAAAAAACTGTCACATTTTGAGACGATCCCTAAGGTCCCAGATATTATAAATGTTATTGATCGCGAGTCACGTTTTACATTATCATGTGACCGACCCATTCATTTCCTGTTAGTACATGTTTAATGTTTGAAGCAAAGTTTCATACTTTTTTATAGAAATATGAGAAACAAGACAAGTACCTTATTGTAGGAACCGTTGTAATACCTGTAAGTATAAAAATTTAATCACTTATGACTTATCATATTATAAATATAATGAAATTAACATAATTTCAAAACCGAAAGTAGAGCAAGTGGTTTTTCCTATATGTACAGTAAATCGCACTCCTTAATTGTCGGGATCCGATCGATAGTCCGACAGTTCGATAGTCCGACAAATTTAATAGTTCCGCCGTTCATAATTTGATAGTTCCCCTGTTCATGTTCATGCTACCTCCGAAGTCTTGTGTGTAGTTGCATTGAGGTATCTCAAGGTACGCAACAGAAAACCAGGTTGATATCATCTTGTTAGATTTCGCCAAAGCATTTGATAAAGTTCCGCATGGCAGACTCATCCATAAGCTTAGTTACTATGGAGTGGACATCAACTCATTAAACTGGATAAGATCTTTCCTTAGCTCACGTCATCAAAATGTTGTACTTGAAGGTGCAAAGTCAACATCAGCACAAGTATTATCAGGAATACCGCAAGGATCAGTCTTAGGACCCTTTTGTTTTTGGCCTACATCAACGACATGCCAGAAACAGTACAACACTCCGAGACTCGCCTATTTGCGGACGACACTATTCTTTTTCGGATCATCAAGAACATGAGTGATAGTCAACAACTGCAGAAAGACCTTACAGCTCTGGAGAAATGGGAGGAGAAATGGCAGATGAGCTTCAACCCTACAAAATGCAATGTAATTAGAGTCTCACCAACAAGATCGAAACCAATACTACCATCAATGTACCAACTACATGGCCACTTACTGGAAGTAGTTGACTCCAGCAAATATTTAGGAGTAACAATTACCAACGACTTATCCTGGGACAGGCATGTGGACCATGTAGCAGCCAAAGGGAACAAGACACTAGGATTCATCCGGAGAAATCTTAGAGTGCACTAAACCTGTTCGAGAAGCTTGTTACCAAACCATTGTAAGACCAACACTCGAATATGCTGCTACAGTATAGGATCCGACCAGCCAGTGTAAGATCAAGGCTTTGGAAAATGTGCAAAAAAGAGCTGCACGGTTCGTCACCCAAAACTACTCTGACCGAACACCTGGAAGTGTCACTCAAATGATATCAAACCTAGGATGGCCCAGTTTAGAACAGAGACGTAAAAACACCCGTCTATACATGATATATAAGATATACCACGAACAAGTTGACATCAACCGTGAATTATACCTCCGGAACAATGACAGTAGGACAAGAGGCCAGCAAAAACTGTACCAAGAGCGCACTAACTGCGAAGTATACAGAAACTCCTTCTTCCAGCGTACCATCAGAGACTGGAACCAGCTTCCAACTACCACCACAGCTGCAACATCCATAGAGCAGTGCAGGGCTATCCTGGTGGGTAGCCCTTTGAGCCACTAGACTCCACGCGCCCATGTACATAGTTTTAGCTGTAACATAATGTGAATTTTAATTGTATATATAGAAGGGGCAGCAGCTGTGTGTGTCTGGCATGTGCACGGTTACCGCAGAACTTAATACAGTCGTCCGCGACTCCAGTTCTATACCTGGAAGAAGAAGAAGAAGAAGAAGAAGTCCAGTTGCCGGACACCATTTGTCCTATTTGCCGAGCAGGTATTGTCGGAAATGCACAACCAATTACGCTACATCCTTCTGGAATGATCTCTTGAATCCCTCTGTGACGGTGATAAAAATTGACATTTTCTTATTTTCACTGACATAGTAAATTTATATATTTTTAACATTCTTTACTAAAATTATTAATAAGTTTTTATTTAATTTGGACTTTATTCTTTCAATTATCTTTCGGACATACTGGTCACTTAATCTATCGCGCTAATAGCATTAGCATGAATTATGTAACATATAGCATTTGAAACTTGTCACTCTTTGTTCCAATTGTATTTATTGTGTCAATTTAATTGTATTTACTCTTTTCGGCAAGTCCTTTCATGAACAAAATTATTATATAAATGATTGTGTTTGAACGGAAGAAAAGAAGTTGGAAACCGATAGACACTTTGTACGGACGCCGTATTTTTATGTGACATTGTGATACACTTTAAGGAACATTTTAACGGATAACCGTATTTGTTTGTATCATTGGAGTACACCGTATTTATGTACATATTCTTCTACATTGCAATATTTTAATACAAGTTATACAGTAACATTTTGCATTTTTATTTAGTTTAAGTTGTGAGATTTCCCCGGAACATTAATAGTAACGGAATTCGTCCAATACCTCCGTTACACCTCTATTAGAGCAAGAACGTACAGCGTCATCTGTTATGGGTTTCACGATGCCTTCTCGGCGAATAGGTCAAATCATCACAATTTAGACTAAGTACATGTTTATTAAGGCAATTGAACAAAAAGCAAGTGTACGAAAATATATACATTAAACTAGCCCGTATACCCGTAAATGAAAATTCGAACTAGTTTCGAAAATAGAACAACAGTTACCACTTGGAACAGAAAAATTAAATGTTTAATTAAAATCATTAATTACCATGTTCAAAAAGGTACACTGAAGCTAGGTGCGTCATTGATCTTACAATTGAAGGTTGTTTAACGTCCAGCCAGGGAGTCATCCGGAACTCCTCGCGCCTTTCCCCAAGTAAGAGCAGAACTTATGATCAGATTACATTGATCTGTCAAAACATTAATAATTTAAATGATAACAATAGATTGTTATGGATATTGAATAATGAAAATTCTATAATACTTAAGGCTCTTTGTCAGTATATGATTAAGACTGGGTTCAAATAATTGTTTTTCCTTCCCTCTATAATACAAAAATTCAGACTCATTGGATGATTTGCTGTGGGCATAGGAAACACATCTATTTGAGGCACCGTCCCCTGATGCCTATTGCAAATCTTCCAAATAAACTGAGTGTCTATTCTGCACCAAGCACAAGTTGGAATAAATCTCCATTTGGTACCATCCCTTGGTGCTTTCTGCAGATGTGACACTTGTATACATTTATTATTTATTATTATTTTAATGAGTATATATACTATATACTCAAACTGAATATAAAATTCAAAGACAATCTTGCTTGAATAACTTCCCTTTGTTCTAATCTGTGACAGACATGGTTGATGGTAATAAAAAAAGATTATATTTTACTTTATTTATTGTGTATGCGCTAATTATAAATGTTGTATCATGGCCTCCAATGGCCCTGATTTGGAAAATAAAAGTATCTTGTATCTTGTATATTAATGTGACACTTGATTATTCAATTATCGGAGGATTAAATGTCAGATTCATGGCAGGACATCGACTGCAAATCGTAGTGATCAGACATAGGAATTTATCTGTGTATTAATGTATTAAAGATAAGACCCATTCATATATTATTTGCTTACCAATTACCACCCATTGACATATCCTAATGCACATTTTCCACCCGTCATATATTTCACAGCTCAAAATACAGAGCCAATCTAGCTGCACGTCTGTATATACAAGTATATAGGAAGTGACCCCCCGTGATACATACATTAATGTGCATGTTCTGTTTCATATGTTTATTTGTTATAATTGTTATGTAATTCAAAGGAGAAGATTTCATAAGTTGGTAAAACTTGTGTCTGATGCCTTTTTGTGTCTATGAGCAAATGACATTGTTATAAACTAATTATCACATTCCTTGTTCTGTCACTGCGTTCTATGGTTTATAAACTTCATGGTATATTGTTAAACCATTATTCTATTCAGAACATGAAGAGTAAATACAGAAATGTCTCACTAATGAATAAAAATAAAAATGTACCTTTGTGAACAAAATAATTGAATCCAAAAATAGATTCTACTCAAGCTGTAACATTAAAATGTAAAAAAAAAAATATGTATATATAAATCGATTGATCGTATCATATTCGGCTCATCAAGGTGGAGTAAATTTGACAAACACGATCAAGGACGTAGTTACATTGTACCTGTACAACTAATACTGTGAAGTAATCTAAATTCGTCGATCTCAATTGTCGATGATTCCTCATAAAATACATATTTGTTTGTTCTTGAATTTGAATTAAAAAAAAATAATTAAAGATTAGTTTTCCGTAATTCTGTTCCCCAAAACGCAAAGAAAACATTTTATTTATTTGGATTCTGAAAATCGTGGATGCTGACAAAAGAAACCCACAATAAATGGTTCCCCTGTAATAAATAATTGGTTGCCTGTTGATTGCTTAATGTTCAGTAGCAAGTATTTCATGAATATTCAAATGAGCATAAGTTCAATAGTATTTAAATATTATATAAAAATGAAGATATCATCAGCTGGAGTATGAAAACTTTTGTGTAATCTAAACCCACATGCAGCATGCAGACCGGACAATAGTAAAATAATTAAATGAACAAGTTGCACCAATTTTAACATCAATTTTTATTCAAAATCACTAGAATTAGAAGAAATACACAAAGACTGGAAACATGCAAGCGTAGTGCAAACAAATAAAGAAGGTAAAAAATATAAATAATATAATAAAGTTTTATTTAAAGTCGATATTAAATAAACATATTACCACACAAGCTCTAATGAGCTTTTCAAATCGACTACATACAACATACATACATTCATCCCACAAACACACCAATTTAATAAAAAAATAATGCATGGTAATATTAAAACATAATGCATATGGTGACTTAAAAACACCATAAATGCTTGTTAAGATATAACCTAAAAATGCATGGCAAAATAAAACATAAAGCATGGTAAGATAATACAAGTCAAAGTAAAAAATGAAGTTTATAAATCAGAGTTATAAACAAGCACACACTAAAAGTAGCAATGATAATAAAACAGTAAATTAGCGTCCTATATCTCTTACATGCATCTGTTGTAAAATTATGGAGCATATTAAAACCAGTAATATCATGACATATCTAGAAAACAACAACATTATTTACAATCTGCAACATGGCGTCAGAAAATCTAGATAATACGAATCGCAACTATCCAGAATATATATACTTATATGATACTATCGTAAAGCATTTGATAGGGTACCATTCCCTTGCTTTCTGTATCAACTCCAATGCTATGGTATACAAGAAACACTCTACTCTGGTTCTAAACATGTCTGTCATACCGTACACAAACAACTGTTGTGAATGGAATATCTTCCAATACAGTATCAGTTACAACTGTTGGTTCACAGGGTATCGTACTGGGGCCTATTTTATTTCTCATATACAATAATGATTTTCCAGCATCATTTACAGAGATATTAAAACACAAGATGACTGTATAAGACTTCAACAAGACATAAATTCAGCAGCAGGATGGAAAGCAGATTGGCTAATGGCCTTCTATCCAAATAAATGTACTAAGCTCAGTTTAACCCCCCCACCTCCCCCCCCCCAACAAGACAAAATAAAACAAAGCAAATATTCAGAAAACATTATATTTTCCACAAC
>MJUT01017080.1:715711-727403 GCA_002080005.1 Gigantidas platifrons | reverse complement strand
GTAGGAAACAACTAGTCTTGTGTAGCGGTTACAATACGTTACTTTTGACTGCCACTGTAAACGTATGGAGAGTTGGGTAGGAAACAATTAGTCTTTTGTAGCGCTTACAATGTGTCTACATAAAGAGGTATCTAACGTACACGGAGCGTGACATTCTGCAAACACGTTACATACTATGGTTCACGGTGTGTTTTCCTACTTATAATCTTACAAACCCCTCCCCAAAGGAGAGGACATCCTATATCCACCAACCAGCGATGCGCTGGGCAGCTCTATGGGTGAAGCCATGGAAACTGTCACCGAAACCCACACTCATTGTACGAAAAGGAAATCTTGCAGAAGTTCTAAGTGAAGAAGTTTATCAAGAGTGGTCGTTCGTGGCCCGTTGTTAGGCAGCATGTTTGACACTATTACTTATCTAAAGCTATATACTTGTGGCAATAATGTAAGTAATTAAGTTGTAAAATGTATATATGGAATTATTGGAAATTGTTACAGGAAAAATGTCATAGACAGAAGATATTTCATTTCAATGGCCCCATTTTTCTAAAGTTATGAGATATAATTACACCACGTTGAATAAATATTTCCGCTCTTGTTAGAGAAATATTTTTTGATAATACATTATTATGATTGACGTGACATCATTTACAATTACAAGGATATACTAAACGTTATACATTATCGAGCGTGCAAATTAGTACGTTCTTCTCATACCAACCAAATACAAATGGTTGCAAAGGTTACACAAATATATATAGAACCATTTATTACTTGAATCGCCAATAGTAGCAAAAATATTACAAAACTATGTGATGTGATATTTCATTTTATCAAGGATTCATAAATCCATCAACCTGACCATTTTCCTCCCATTTCCCGCTAAGAATTGTCCGTCATTGAATGATTAATGATGTTTCTTTACGGACGTTGACGGAAATTACGAGCGTGGTCAATAAATGGCTACGTAAATCCATATATCTCATAAAACTGAATTATATTCACAGTAATGTTTTAGTAAATTTATTTTACAACTCCTATACGAAATGGGCTAGTTGTATGGGACGAATCACACATGAAACGCGGTATAGCCGGAATGCAAAAAAATGTCCCGTGGAGGGTCGCACCTTGCACGTAAAACACTGCAATCAGCAGATCCTAATGAAAGTCAGTTAGTTACAGTAGTGATCGTTAATTTAAACATATTTTATTCAATAATATGACATGTTAATACAATACAATATGTATTTATACGACAAGGATTCGGAAACAAGCTGAGCTTATATAAATCCGTCTCCTTACAAATCGACGACAATATGAAAACATCATCACGTATAGCACGCTCATGAAAAATTGAACGAACGTTACATAATAATACATTTGTAAACAATTCACAATGAAGATTGCAAAAGTAGATGAAAAAAGAATGTACATGAAAATAAAATGAGGGTGAAGGATGAAATGCGGTCTCAGTATACTAAGAATTTACAAATCTTTTGCTGTCTAGGATGTATTTTTGCACTTTAGTAAAAATACGTGCATTTTGTTCATCAGTCAGAGCAGTTGATCCATACAATAATAGTTTGGCTGTAATAGGGACAAGTAAATTTAAGGAGTTGATAGTAGTGGCTCGGATCACTAAATAATTTCTACATTGCAGTGATCGTTGGTGGCCTCTTGCTAGGCAAGATATGCCGACTATATCTATGTTTCCCTTTCCCAATGTAAACACATTGGTACACATGTAAATACAAAGCATAAAATACACATATTAACACGTGCATATGTCAAGATATTACATTTAATTTAGTTGTATTATCGACAAAGGACTAACCTGGAAGATCTGCTAGTGTATTTATGATAGTAATAAATTTACAAATAATTTTAAAAGCTTATTTCTATGTATTGTTTGTAATAATTTACCAAATTTAAGAACATTTGCAATATTCCAGTAAAAAATATATATAAATATTTCCGTTTGTGATGTAGTGATGTAGTGAATTGCATCTCAGAAGAAAGGGAAATACATGGCACTGGCATAACTTACAATATCTACACATTTTCCCCATTTATTGTGTAAAACAAATGCAAATCATTTACATACCGATTCATCTCACTGACATGGAATGTTTGGGTCCTTAATACTAGTTTAACTCCGCCACTTTCTACTGAAGTATGTACCAAGCCAGGAAAGTGCGATATCATGTATGTGTGTGTTACGGATATCGACTGTTTCTCTTGGATTTTGGAACTGTTCTAACAGTGTGGTAGTTTGTTTTTGTTTTTCATCTGATTACACCATGTACAGGTATCCCTGCATGTATACTATCACTATCATATACGTCTTTAAGGTTGGTTTATTTATTGTTTATCGCCACTTTCAACAATATTTCATTTATATCGTGGCGGTCAGTTTAATTGGTGGAGGAAACCGGAGTACCAGGATAAAAACACCGACCTGCCGCAAGTCACTGACAAACTGTAATAAAACAAATGATGGTTGCTAAACCAGCAAATCCGGATTCAACCATTTGTATTTTCATAAAATTCTTTGATCCCGTAAAACTACCTTAAACCCGCCACTTTTTTTATTGAAATGCCTGTACCAAACCAGGAAATTGAGCCGTCATATATTTGTGTGTTGGGGGTAATTTGTCTGTTTCTGCGATTTTTATATTGGAATGTGGAACTGTTCTAACAGTGTGGTATTTTGTTTTTGCTTTAAAGTTTATTACACCATGTACAAGTCTCCTTGCATGTAAACTATGTGTGGTATTTTTTTGTTTTTTCTTATTATTATTATTATTATCTTGGTTCAAAATTCAGAACAACTGTCTCTCTATTACACCTTAATGTACTAGTTAATTGGTAAGTGGTCTCGTAACAAGACATGTGATGTGTTTCCAGGAAAACAACTTATTTTTATTTACCATAAATAGTATCAATGGACAACGTTTGACGTCACTAGTAAAGGTTTTAGAAAATGTAATTGTATTATCTTTACGATTGATAGCGACTTCAAATTATGTAATCCCAGAAGTCCTCGTGATCGGTCTTGGTGGTGGTACGTGTACTATAATTGTATTGTTTAAACTCAAATTATTTCTTTTAATATAATGCTTATCTGTAGAAGTAATTTATACTTCAAAACTTAACAATACATTTTTTATTAAATCCCTGGATAATCAGAACGCGTACGATTACACAGGGAAATTTATGAGGAGCATATTTGTAACAAGCGTTATTAACAAGGGTAATACATTTGTAACAAGCGTAATGATTATTATTGTGGCGTTTAAAGCAACCCCCAAATGATAAACAACATATAATCTTACCCTTAAAATGTATTTCCAATTTTGATTGATCGATTGACTGGTGTTTAAAGACAATTTCAGTTTTATAATGTGCCATTAATTAGTATTTCAGAAATTAAAACAAAATACAATTACATCATAGATATAAGGATCATTTAACACATATTCTTATTTAAGCGTAATAGTCAAAACGTAGATATCTAATTAAGTGCGCGCAGCGTGCTTCTGTGAATAACCTTTATCGGGTTCTCTCAAAGCTAAAATAATTCCAAATCAAAATACATCAAAAGTAAAACCAGAAGAAAATAATAAGTGCAGCTAAAATTGGCGAAGGTCACCTATGCTAGAGGGTGGATAACCTTAGTTTTATCTAAGGTCACCTATGCTAGAGGGTGGATAACCTTAGTTTTAATAATAATTACATGAATTAGGAACTGTAAATTTCAATAATACATAAACAATGTATATATTAACCATGACAGTGTCGAAGCACCGACTACTGAGGGATGATACACTCGGGTGTTTATAGTCCACCAACAGAGATATCGACTCAGTGATAGTGATAAAACATAGATAAGCCCTTCAAATAATTCTTGATCAAATATAAAAGAATTAGATGAAAATGTTCTTCCCTGATATTTTGATTGAAGCTTTTTTGATTATATAGATTGCTTGATTTATTGATTACTGCTTAACTTCCACCGAGCGGTTTATCAGCTATGTACTGGAATATAACAAGCTCAATAATATATAAATGCAATATAAAAATGAGGGTCAACCCGGTTAAAGATGTTTGACTGCCACAGAAAAAGTATGGAGTGTTGGGTAGGGACGAAATGTTTAGGTTTTTTTCTCCTCGAAATCTACAAAAGAGGTTTGTGGCGTGCAGGGTGCGTGATACTCACCAAGCACATTACTCACTATGATCCACGATCAGGTTTTCCGTATTATAACATGGGAACTCCCTCCCCATCGATAGGGCTCCCCTCTCCGTCATCCCGGGATACACTGAGCAGATCTGTGGGTTTGAGCCATGGGGACCTTCTTTAAATACTTCTCACTTGACGTTAAGCAACAACATGAACAATCAAACAGTCATAGTAATTCTCATCATCAATAAATCTTCAAAAATTCGAATCCCGCTCGTGGCGAGGTCTACTCGATACAACTTTATGTGATAAAGTTTGTAAGTGATCTACGATAGATCGGTGGTTTTCTCCGGGTACTCCGGTGTCATCCCCCCAATAAAACTGAACACCACGATATAACTGAAATATTGTTGAAAATGGCGTGAAACGCGCTAACCCTAACACTGAAATATGTCTCACTTGACATTTAACAGTAATCAGTGTGTGGTGTACTCGATACGTTTTTGTATGTATGTTCAGGGGTACTACGGATTCCCTCAATAATACAACTGACGGCCAATACATAACTGAGCTCAGCTGCTGACTGAAACAAGACTACGGTGGCTGCTCTTAGGTTGACGGTGTCCCTACAAAAATTCGTACCACGAACTGGGTACGAAATATCCTTATCACAAATGCCAGTGGATGTTTTGTCTTTTACGTATACATCTGGCTATCCTCCATCACTGACAAGAATTTTACCGAACTTAAAAGTCTAGAGATAATCGACGAAGATATAGTCAAAATAAGAATTATCATAGTTCCTACAATAATAGTTTGAAGACACCAAAGGGGTAATCAGAATCCGTATATCGAAGAAGAACAGAAAACACCAAAAAAATGGCCAAAAGAAAAAAAGTACAAAGGACAAACAATCTACAAAACGTACATATAACACTAAAGCCGGGATTCATTTTGCTTGTTGATCTCTCGGATGGACATGTATATATTGTGCTAGATCGCTGATGTATTGTAACTACTGATGACGTTTGTTCATCAATGACTTTTATTAGCGACTCGGTGTCAGCAAAATATTTTAAAGATATTATTTTGTATCCTGGGTCTTGGTAAAATAAATGGTGTATCATTAAACTGCCATGAAACACTCCAAAAAGACAGCTTGATCTTGTATTTATATTGGTGATTAGGGTTTAGCGCCATTTTGACTCAACAATAGTTAAGCCATAGTTATAACTTAATAGGAACAATGAGTTCGCTCCCGGTTTTTAGTGTGGGTTCGTGTTGCTCGATCTTAAGATTTTTATGTAGTGTTTTGAAGATCATTGTTTGACAGTTTGTCCTTTTTATTGTGGCCATTGTATTGTCTGTCTTCATCGATTTACGACTTCTGATTACCCCCTTTGGTATCTTCAAACAACTTTTCATGTATCGCGGAGATTAGTTTTATGAGCACAGAAAAACACTTACATAAATTAGATGAGATATATTGTTAAAATTTCTCCGAGTATTAAACATAAAACAACTTAATTTCATGATTCGAAATTTGGCAGAATAAAACATCTTTTCATTAGAAGAACTTCAAACATCTTTGAATAAGGCGGAAAATAAAACATGCGACCCTGGCGAAATGTATTACCAACTTAATAATTAAATTACCGAACCAGCCCTAAAAACTCACCAGATCTTTTTAATAATATCTACGAAACAAGAGATTTATAATCAATTTTTTGATTGACAATGGTAATACTTATTCCCAAAAAAAAACCAAAATCCAAACAGACGTCAAACAAACTATTTTCATATTCTTCTCACAAGTTGGGCTAGTAAAACCATGGATATGATGACAAATGATTGGTCCAGATGTCTTTTTGAATCCAATGGCCTTTTATTTCTAACATACAGCGTCCATTCAGACAAGGTAATACTAGTATTAACGACCAGGGTTGGCCTTCGGGGTGCTGTTTTCTATAAAACCTGCAGTGTGTTCTTGAACAGTTAAAAGTCGATAAGAAGAGTTTGAAGATGCCAAAGGGGTAATCAAAATCCGTAAATCGAAGAACAGACAACACACTGGCTAAAAGAAAACTCTAGAGCAGGACCACTTAAGCGCGGAGTCCAATATGATTAAAGCCGGCCCTGCATAAGATAATATTGGTACATAGGAGTTTACATCACGTTTTGTTTGTTTGTTTGTTTTTGCTTTGTTTTTTTTTATATATAAATGAACACAACAACGAGCAAAAGGCCTTCCACGCAATATCCCACGAGTTCATGATATCACACAAGTTCATAATATCCCACGAGTTCATGATATCACACGAGTTCATGATATCACACAAGTTCATAATATCCCACGAGTTCATGATATCACACAAGTTCATAATATCCCACGAGTTCATGATATCCCACGGGTTCGTGATATCACACAAGTTCATGATATCACACAAGTTCATGATATCCCACGAGTTCGTGATATCCCACGGGTTCATGATATCACACAAGTTCATGATATCCCACGAGTTCATGATATCACACAAGTTCATAATATCCCACGAGTTCATGATATCCCACGAGTTCATGATATATCACACAAGTTCATGATATCACACAAGTTCATGATATCACACAAGTTCATGATATCCCACGAGTTCATGATATCACACAAGTTCATAATATCCCACGAGTTCATGATATCCCACGAGTTCATGATATCACACGAGTTCATGATATCACACAAGTTCATGATATCCCACGAGTTCATGATATCACACAAGTTCATAATATCCCACGAGTTCATGATATCCCACGGGTTCGTGATATCACACAAGTTCATGATATCACACAAGTTCATGATATCCCACGAGTTCATGATATCCCACAAGTTCATAATATCCCACGAGTTCATGATATCACACAAGTTCATGATATCACACAAGTTCATGATATCCCACGAGTTCATGATATCACACAAGTTCATAATATCCCACGAGTTCATGATATCCCACGGGTTCGTGATATCCCACGAGTTCATGATATCCCACGTGTTCATGATATCACACAAGTTCATAATATCCCACGAGTTCATGATATCCCACGGGTTCGTGATATCCCACGAGTTCATGATATCCCACGAGTTCATTATATCCCACGAACATTCTATACAGTCAATCATAATTCTTTTAAAAAATGTGTTTTTATAAATGACTCATGGGATGCTATTGTATATTTTTGTTGTTAAAGAAATCAATATAATATGGACTGGTATTATATCGACTCTATGAGTATGCCCTTTAAATTACTCGCTCCCGAAGATTCTTAAAGTATTTGACTCTACAATGTTTTGACTATGAGCGTACCCGATGATGGTTATTCTGGAAACGAGCCGTGCGCACTAAATTAGATATCTACGTTTTCATTACTGTGTATTTTTAATTCAACTTTTTTATTTGTTGATATCACTTCCTAGTTTTATATTATGTGATGTCGCAGCCCATATTTACTTGTATAATTTTAATGTGTTAAATTGAAATCTCACTTTAAGATATGACTAAAATATTGCCAAATATGATCAGTAGAAAACCTGTAACATGTCATTGAAAAACAAACTGCATCATATAAAGTTGTATCGAGTACCCCTCACCACAGGTGGAAGTCTAACTGACGATTTCAACCATAATTGGTACAGATTGCATGAATAGATAACAATCTAACTATCATATAAGATGGTCCCTCTATAGTATAAAATGAGAAAATGAAAAATAAAAAATATATAATTAAATAATGTCATATGAAATAATATGAAATTGAGCAATATAAAACAAATGAAAGATAACAGACATATTGAGACGGACACAACATGGCTCATTTTCATTTATGCTAGTCACTATCTTTGGACTCATGCAATATAAGTTCTAAGACCAATGGATGGTCTTTCATGACTGGCCAATCGGCTTTAACTTTATTCAATACATTTGCATTTTCAGAAAAGCTCCGAAGTGTTGGAAACTTGTCAAATATCTGCCATAGACGTTGGTTTGGATTTTTGTGATTCTTCTTACATAATAATAACAAATACTCTATCAACTTCCACTGGATTTGCTCAACTTTTTCTGGTTCTTTAAAATGTCCTCGATCTGAAAAAGAATCCGCATCTGTATTGGCTATTAAAGGTTATATTAAGGATGTTGACTAAATTCCATGATACGATAACATATAAATATTCATTACAACCGAATCAACTAATTAATGAGGACAGCCATTAGTTTATTCGACTATTAGAGAACTCTAATTCTAATAATTGTAGAAGATTTGATAGTTTTGTATTATCGTGGTGTCGTTTCATATAAAGTGTCTCATCTATTCTGTGAAAGCTGTAATGTTTCCACCAAATGGTAACCATGGGAATATGACCTAGTGTCTCCGCAAAGAGGTACAACTCTTCGAAAGAGACGTTGTTTGGTTGTGCGGGAAACTGTCAACATTACAACTCACACCATACACGGGAACTATTAAAAAGGAACTATTGTCTCCGCAAAGAGGTGCAACTCTTCAAAAGAGAAGTTCACTGGTTGTGCACAATACTTGAAACTGTCAACATTACAACTTTCACCATGTATGGAGACTATTCAAAAGGAACTAATGTCTCCACAAAGGTACAACTCTTCAACAGAGACATTCTCTGGTTGTGCACAGTACTTGAAACCGTCAGCATTACAACTTTCACCATACATGGAGATTATTCAAAAGGAACTAGTGTCTCCACAAAGGTACAACTCTTCAACAGAGACGTTCTCTGGTTGTGTGGGACGTACAGTACTTGAAAATGTCACTATTACACCTCACACCATACACGGGGACTATTCACAATAGTCCATTTACAACGTGCAGGGTAATTTGGCAAGCGTTTCGATTGCTATATATTTATTAGGCATTGTGGTTTGAAAACAACACTTTCCTTGTACGTAAATGGCAACATACAGCAGATCTTAATGGATATAGTTTTCATGAGTGGTCGTTTGTGCCAAATCAACAAGTTTCTACCATATCAATTATTTCCTTTTTACTTTTGACAAGTAAAACACTCGTCTTTTATTTTTTGTGATTGTATATTCCTAAATTTCTACCAACGTGACTTTAAAAAACAATACAAAAAACATTCACAGATCGAAACTTTACAATAAAAGAGGAAATTTCTATTTTCCCCATTTACTTTACATTTATGTGTAGCAACATTCCAGTTGCACTTGCATATGTGATATATATATATATCTCAGCTGATACCATATTGTAGACTTGATGGTTCCTATCGGGATCTTCCTGATAGATGTTTGATTCTATCGAGGAAGTGGGGGCCTTCGTGACCGTGATCGTATGGTAGTTGGATTTATAACTACATATGCAATCAGAGTTTATCATCACTAACGTTGTGAGTTTGAATCCCGCTCAGGCGAGGTACTCGATACAACATTATGTGATAATGTTTGTCAGTAACGTACGGCAGGTCAGTGGTTTTCTCCGGGTTCTCCGGTTTCCCCCACCAATTAAACTGACCGCCACAAAATAACTAAACTATTGTTGAAAATGCGTTAAACAACATAACACTATTACTCTGAAGAGAAAGGTACTGGATCAAGGTCTAACAAATTATACTGTCGCCATCTTGACTTCATTAACTGTTACGTAATAGCTGTGTCATAGATTACAACGGATATGTTGTATTTATCGCAGTCACAATTCTGACTTTGCCTCCTCTCATGAATTATCACCCGATTTGTAACACGAGTATCACGACGGATGCAACTAGTGGAACAAGAATTGCTTACCCTACCGGAACACCCGAAACAACCACCATTTTCTAAATCTTAATTTGCTGTGTACATGTAGCACTTTGTGGATCATGGTTTGTCTTTTAGGCAATACTATTGTATGTCCTTCGATCGATCATGGTCTAGTGCACTTGGACATAATTTATCGATACTTGAAAGAACATGTTGACATGTGTTTGTCAAAGACGAAATCAGAGTAATCCCAAACGAGTTTTAAAGTATATGTACAATTCGGAAGCAAAAAAGAGAACAGTATCAACACAAGCGGTAAAACAATAGAGCGGAAACACGAATTAAAAAAAGGGAAATGAGATCAGGTTCTGCAGTATTACATCAAACATTATAATTATCAGGATATTTTAAACCAATTAGTATTTTTCCTGGTGTGTCTGTTCCAAGCCAGGAATGTGAGAGGTCATGTATAGGTGTGTTAAGGATGTCAATTTTGCCTCAGTTTACGATATTGGAACTGTTTCTGCATTGTATTGTTTTCGTCAATTTATTACCTGTAAATGTTAAGACTATCCCACGAATAAGAGTAACTTCTTCCAGGGTTAGATGACATTTCTGGAGAATACCTGCATATTTTGACCATATATTTTGCTCTTCATCGTCAATGGCATGAGTAAATTCAGTCATATGTGCCCCATCTTCGCCTGGTGGTCCGACTCCTCCAAGAACAATCACATTTAACTCTGTATTAATTCTGTTATGAATCCCAAGAAATGTGTACTCGAGAAAACCAACTGTAAGAGAAAATGAATCAATTATGAAAGGTATTAAATCAGTATTCCGATTCATGCATGGAGGGTACAATAAAAAGTGAGGATTGCGTATCTATCATATGTGTCTTTTGCCCATTGTTGGCAGTGTCGCTGGACTTTCCATTATTGATTACCCCTTCTGTTTTCTCGAACTTTTGTTTAATGAAGTTTAAATATTTGTTTTAACAAATAAATGGGCAAATGTGTAGATTTAGCAAACTTTATTGTACAAGCAACTAGAAAGATTAAAACGAAATAGTTCATTGACGAATGGTGTCGGTCACCTGTCAAACCGCCTCTCTTACTGAAATAATAGGGTCACACACGTGTTTTCCACATTTTAGTAAAATGACAACCCTAAAGTATGTTAACATGTAACAGAAGTTAATAACATCACTAACAAACAAGATTACTAGTAAAATATCTACGTTTTCAAGAATAATTATTATACGTTCATAGCAAACCTTGGCAAAAACATCTAACATCTTTTTTACGTTAGTTGTGTTTGTTTGCGGATAGTGGTGTCCAACACATAATAAGCTTTGTTTCTCTTCGTCTTATGTACCATATGTTGCCAGTTTCTCTGCATTGTCCTTTCTTTATTGCCCCTTCGGGGTATTGTTTATTTAGCCTGACAATTTGTAGTCCAAACACAATGTAGTATTATATTATCCTATCTCTTCGACTTATGATTTATAATAAACGGGATGACTTCAATTTTGAAATCA
The DNA here is from genome assembly GCA_002080005.1 of Gigantidas platifrons. NCBI lineage: Eukaryota > Metazoa > Mollusca > Bivalvia > Mytilida > Modiolidae > Gigantidas > Gigantidas platifrons. The sequence continues at coordinate 715,903 of MJUT01017080.1, read as the reverse complement.
TAAATTTTCCAAATATGTGCAGCAATATACCAGCTTCTTCTGCATATAGTGTTTACATCTCGCAATTGATTCGTTATGCAAGGGCCAGTAGCAATTATTCTGATTTCTGGAAACGTCATCTTTATCTGAGAAACAGGCTACTGGACCAGGGCTATAAAAAGATTCGCCTTATTCGATCTCTTAAAAAGTTTA
>MJUT01017080.1:695032-715115 GCA_002080005.1 Gigantidas platifrons | reverse complement strand
TTGTGTTGTGTTTCTCTTCGTCTTATGTACCCTATGTTGCCAGTTTCTCTGTATTGTGTTGTGTTGTGTTTCTCTTCGTCTTATGTACCCTATGTTGCCAGTTTCTCTGTATTGTGTTGTGTTGTGTTTCTCTTCGTCTTATGTACCCTATGTTGCCAGTTTCTCTGTATTGTGTTGTGTTGTGTTTCTCTTCGTCTTATGTACCCTATGTTGCCAGTTTCTCTGCATTGTCCTTTCTTGATTGCCCCTTCGGGGTATTGTTTATTTAGCCTGACAATTTGTAGTCCAAACACAATGTAGTATTATATTATCCTATCTCTTTGACTTATGATTTATAATAAACGGGATGACTTCAATTTTGAAATCATAAATTTTCCAAATATGTGCAGCAATATACCAGCTTCTCCTGCATATGGTGTTTACATCTCGCAATTGATTCGCTATGCAAGGGCCAGTAGCAATTATTCTGATTTCTGGAAACGTCATCTTTATCTGAGAAACAGGCTACTGGACCAGGGCTATAAAAAGATTCTCCTTATTCGATCTCTTAAAAAGTTTATATTCCGATACCAAGATCTTGTCGAAAAATATTCTGTCTCTGCGGAGACGATAATAATGGATTTTCATAAAGTAAATATGTAAAATGTATAAAGATAAGGATTAAGTAATCGTGATTTAGACATGACGTCATTCAACATCTCATTTGAAATCAAATTGTGTAAGAAGATGGCCGTTCTGCAGAGACGATAATAAACGATGGATTTTCATAAAGTACTGCGTTGACTACTATTATACCTATTTTGTCCCAGTATTGTTAAAAATGCTGTTATAGTGACAACCGGACCCTTTTAACCGTAATGGAGACCGGAGGTTTGGCGCCGTAAAATCTTATTCAACCCACAATTTCTTTGGAAATGCCTGTACCAAGTCAGGGCCATTGCGGTTTTCCCAGTTTTCCGGTTGTTGACTGATAAGTTTTGCCTTTCCCTTTGGAAGATTACTAGGTGTTCGGTAATTTTGTTATTACCCTTATTTGTTGTATACCGAAAAAACTTCCGACAAAAATTAGTACCTTTTAATAAAGTTGTCTGGTCCGCTTGGGAGAGTTCGGAAAACCCCGGAAGACTTCTGGCGAATTTGACCATATTTACAATACATTTTTCCAGTTCCAAGGCAACAATGGTCATTTTATCTTTACGATCGTCAATTTCTATCCCAGTCAAATTGCGAAATTCTTCATAAACACTCTGAGGTAATGCACCAAGATTACCAAACATTTCTAATTTTTGTTGATGTCTCTCCTGAAAAAAGATTTATTCACACACCTGTAAATTTTGTATGGTCATATCATGATATGAAGACACTAAATGTAATACAAATGAAAACAAAGTATATAAATAGAGCTCCCTCCAATGCTCGAGAGTACTCTGGTGTATCGAAATGAGATGTGTCTTCTATAGGAGAACATGCACACACACACACCAACACTCACCACACACATACACACCTAAATCTGCTCTGCACGTTAAAATGTGGTGATGGTAGGAAATGCCCTCTCGGTGGGAGCATGTTATAATACAGAAAACCTGAAAGTGGGCAATTGTAAGTAAACGTGTTTGGAGGATGCCACGCTCACTGCACTATAACAACCTCCTTTGCAGATTTCGAAAATAACACGTTGCCACGTTTGGCCCATCCATCCATTCATCATTTCCACATGGTTTTCATATAGTGTTGAAGTTGTACTCGCCCTGAATATAGCTAATATACAACTCACTGGACGTTATGCAACAATCAGTCAATCAATCAAGCAAGAAATCAATCAATTAGCATCTTTGCAATATGTACCAGACCTACATTTTGTAATGGGTAATACTTTATTAAGCGTTCGTTGTTGATGTTCCCTTTACATTAGCAATTAATGTTCATCGGCAGTCACATTCAAGTCCCTCATTTTACTGGCTGTATTTCGGGGTACCTTTAACCCCTTCGCCGTTTGTGCGTTCCCTATACCAGAACCTGTATTTTTATCTGCAAACTTCGTGGTTATTTTTGTGGTCAATGATTAATTTTGACATGAGAGGTGGTTCTTCGCTGTGTTGATATTGAAGGAAGGAATGGCTTACCATCAGTGCTTCAATGTTTATGCTTACTTTAAGAAAATATGATTTACATTAACTATGAAAATTTGATCTATATACTTCGATATATAATATATCTTGGACATAACAAATTGCAAAATAAGATGGATATTCCAGAAATTCGTCTTCAACACTAAGACTTTATTGTGTATGCTGTTTGAAAGGTAATTGCTGAAATGATGTCAGGACCAATATTTCAATCAGGTTCTCTCGTTGATTTCGTCCGTCGTCCGGTTTCGGGTCAGAGGAGTTGCTATGGTAGGCGGCTATAACTGTTTAACCTGTTCATTTTAATATAAGCATGTTTGGATATTGCGGCAGGTCGGTGGCTTTCTTCGGGTACTCCGTGTTCCTCCACCAATAAAACAATAAAACACCATGACATAATTGAATTATTGTTGAAAATGGCATTAAACACCATAACACTAACCCCAACTCTTTTTTTGGATATGTAACAAATGACTGGTTATGATCATCATTATTATTCTTAGAGTAAATGTGCCATTTGTAGTTAACGTGACGTACCACCGGTTTTGTAACAAGAGTAACACGATGGGTGACAGTAGTGAAACAGGATCTGCTTACCCTTTTGGAGCACCTAGTTTATCCCCGGTTTTAATGGTGTTCGTGTTTCTCAATCTGTAGTTTTGTGTGTAGTCTTTTGTAGATCATTGTTCGTCTTTTCTTCTTTTTCCCATTGTATTGTTAATCCTTCTATTTACGCATTCTGATTACCCTTTGGTATCTTCAAAATATTTTTGAAAAATTGTGCTCAGTTTAACAGTCTAATTATAAACCAACATACATAAACAAGCAATTGTTTCTCCAAAAGACCACCTGGTTGAAAACTTAATCTGAAATCATCATGGGATTCTTCTTGAATTGCAATAAGCTTCTCCAACAGTTGCTCGACCTCCGTTTCATCAACATCGACATCAGAGAACTTTGTCTGATCTGATGTAGTTGCAGATTTAGGAGATGTAGTTGCAGATTTAGGAGATGTTGTTGAAGAATTAGGAGACGTAGTTGAAGATCTATGAGACGTAGTTGAAAATTTAGGAGACGTAATTGAAGATTTAGGAGACGTAGTTGAAGATTTAGGAGACGCAGTTGCAAAGTTAGGAAGGACATCGGGTTCTTGTTCCTGTGAATTGTTAGGAGTTTCTTCCCCTTTCAGCCTTTTGACTTCTATACAATCGCTGGCTCGTTTGACGTGTGTGTACCTCCCAATTTTGATAGCTGTGTAAAGAAAAGATACAACATATCATAAACATCAAAACACTAAAAAGAAAATGTACATGGGCTGCATATAAAATTCATATTTAACCTCTACTCGTATATGTTTACTATCAAAACATAAAAGTTCGTTATTTATTACACTGATTATAACTGATTCGAAATTTTGGGTGTTCTCAACTCTTGAAATACAGGAATAATCAATTTTATTGAAATGTAATTATTAAGAAGAGTTTGAAGATACCAAAAGGGTAATCAGAATCCGTATATCGAAGAAGAACAGACAAATCAATGGACTGAAGAAACAATACAAAAGGACAAACATCGATCTACAAAACATGCACATAAAACTAAAGATCCAGTAACACGAACACGAGTAACATATACCTGCTGCTAACGTCTTCTCTCAAACTCTTTCATTTGAAAAGGCACCGTTCAGCCGAGATGCATGAAATGACTACTAGATGGGTAGTGTCGGACTCATTTGTTATGCAACGGGGTTATTGTTATGGTGTTTAACTCCACTTTCAACAATATTTCAGTTATATCGTGGCGGTCAGCTTTATTAGTTAAGAAAATCGGAGTACACAGAGAAAACCACAGATTTCCACCAATAAAACTGACCGCAACGATATTACTGACGGGTTCTTGATCCTTATTAGACATTCATAATGTCAAACATATAGTCAATTCGTAAACTGTAAATGGTGTGTGTCTCGTGGTGATATGTGGTTTTATAAAATTACTCCCTTTGCAACTTGTAGCTCCTTTGTTTGCAGTGGTATTTGATCGCCCGATGCTAGTCACAGTTATCTGACTGTATGCAAATGCAATAACTCCATGTTACTCTAGATATCATATATGGCTACCCTATTGTCATTTTCATGATCAGATATATTGGTATATACTGAATATAGTTGATCATACATACTGCTAACTTGACATTGCAAGCAATATCGGTTATCCATTACGGTTTTTATTTAGGTCATTAGTTCACCCTGTCATTGTCAAATAGTGTGAACAACAGAATTACTATGGGCTATTTCGCTGTGTTCAAAATTAAAAGTTAAAACAGTTTAATCTCGATATCTTATTCCATCTATCAATTTTATTGCAGAAGGTTTGGGTCCATAAAACTAGTTTATTCCCGTCACTTTTTACTGAAGTGCCTGTACGAAGACAGAAAAATAAGCGGTCATGTATTTCCGTGTTACAATATGGGTGTATTGATTTTGCCTATTTTTTTCTATTGGATTTTGGAACTATTCGGAGAGAATGTTTTGTTTTTTTTATTATATTTATGTGTAAGTATACTACCATCCTGTGACATTCCGACTTCAATACATTTTCTATATCTACAGTAGGAACACATTGTACGTTTTCCTGTTCCAAGTTTACAATCTTGTTTCTTCCGTACACAAGTGTAAGTCTCTTTCTTTTTCACTATTTTTACGATGCTTCGTCGAAAAAAACCCTGAAAATTAACGTTTATATATTATTCCTTTTAAAATGTGTTGATTAAGGGGGTACCATACACTACAGGGAGATAAATTTTTAAAATCAGTTGAACGCTTTGATCATATGATGTTTGTATGCAGATTTCAAGCGTCTCGGTGATCAAAACCACAGCAAGAAAAGCTGCTATGTGGCTAGTGAATTTATAGCTCGGAGTCTGTTGGTTGTAATTTGCTAAAATTTTGATATTTATAACAGTGGATATATTCAAACACACTGCCAAAAAAATAAGAAAATTAAACGAGCAGATCAAATTTTACCTGAAGTGTATGGTACCACCTTAAGCTGTTAGACCCGGCCAATTTTTTGGTTCCAGTTGTGGTCGGGTTTCAGAAGTTCCAACTGTAGTAGTAATGTTATCTCAATACACGTTTCGTTGATCTGGAATGAGCTCACTCTAAAGGTTTCAATACAATCAGCATGCCACTTGCCATATATAGCAATAGAAATGTTATGTTCATATGCGTTTCCCGACCCGCGGGTGCAGCTCAATCTGCAGGTCTCCACAAAGTCGGTATGACACTTGATATTTAGCATTAGCAATATAAGGTCCATGCACTTTTTCTTAGCTCTCAATCTAATTAAAATCACACTTCACACTTAAGGGGTGTTCTACACCTGAACATGTACGAGGTCTCTGAAATTGGTGTCAACAGGTGTGTTTGACACGAATCAAATACAGACCTCAGGTTCGGGTGGGATGTATTTGTTCGTATTCGTTCATTTCATGAAAGAAAAACTTGCAACAATCCCTGACACAATTGCTTGGCATGGAGAAATCAGTGACTTAACTTTGCAAGATAGCTATTATATGATTGTGTTGTCGAGAAACATAATATTATATGTCACTACGGTCGTATGGTAGTTTTACATGTGGAACCATTGAATATTATAATTAACGTATGTGTGTATTTGTGTGTGAGGGGAAGGGGTGTTCGCTATATAGCAAGTGTTCACTCAGTATTACTTTATTGTTCAGTTACCTGTTGGTCCGTGATTATATCTGTCTGGTTACCTTCACTTAGCAAAATAGCCACCATGTTTAAACTGACACATTGTTGGAAGTGGCGTTAAAGCATATGATTTAATGAAAGTTGCTGATAGAAACTAACCTTACATGGTTCACACGTGTTGACTCCATAATGAAGACCTGATGCCCTTTCTCCACAAACTCTACATGGTGGTAGATCATCAGGATCAGGGGGGTGCTGTTTACTATGCTTGAAGACTTTCTTTGTTCTTATATGCTTTGGTATATAACTCGTCTCAGATTCTTCATTTTCAGATGCGGATCCTGAACTGATATATATTTGTGAAGAGTTGGGATGAATGTTGCTTGAAAGTCCATCTACAGATGAATTATTGTCTGAACCGGAAGTCGATGGTATATTGTTCATAGAACCACTAGAAGATTGAGAAAATGAACTCGACAATGGGGAAACTGGTTCCAGTGAGTCTAGCGGCATATCTGGCTGATGATTTAACTTGCTTAAAACTGTATCATTCTCAGTGTCTGTGGTAAATGGCTCGTGTAGTGACAGGGAACATAAAACTGGAATAAATCTGTCTGTATTTATATTGCTGTTGGCAATGGTATTGCTAATTGTACCTGTAATTATATGTAACTGGGATGAAAGATGTATACTTCCTGTAAAAATTCAAAGTACTACCAATAAACCCTCCATGTAATAGTCATTTCTAATGCCTTTCTTTATGTACGCATGTACAATGCAAACAATTACATGTACCCCCCCCCCTTTTTTTTCCCCACGCACATTACAATGAAAGGTATTCCAACGCGATTAATAGAAATAAAGTTATAACAATCAACAGAATATCAACATGATTAAATTATTTAGACATATACAAATAAAAATATTCTAGCCTTGTCATTTCCAATTCACACTACCCGATGAGGAACCAATGAATATTGAAACACGACACATTCGATCTAATTCTAATAAGATAAAGGATGGAGTTCGGGATTGGTCTATAGGGAGGATTGATTGCCACGGGAGAACATTAGGAAATAGAAATATTGGATAGGGTTAGAAATGTTGCATTACGACCTAACATAACAAACGAATGGTCACCGGTAGCTGCTGAAGGTTGTATTTTAAGGTGCAATGAGCTTGACACTCTGCAACATGCGTCACTCATTTATTTCAATTAACTGAAGGGGCAACCAAGAATGAACGATCCAGAGAAACTGGCAACACTGGGTACACAAGACACAGGACGAAGACGAAAAAAAACAAACAAACAAAAACCCACACAAGTGTCAAGGACGGGTTGTTTATCGTATCGAATTCGCACAAAAACATTTGGGAGGTTTGGAAACAAATAATATATGTCCTGAAATTATAAGATGTAATACTTACAGAATTATGTATCTGAAATATTATTTAATGTAATAAGACATTAGTCAAACAATGCACCTCCACGTGTATCACTTTATTCATCCGTTCTTGTTTAGACATATATTTAACAATAATGTCAACATACAATTGAGGTCAAAAATGAGGACGCAATATAAATAAAAATATTGTCAACTTTTTTGGATTATTACAGATTTACTACCTTCAAATTATACATTTTTTTATATAATACATATGTGTATAAAATAAACGAAATATATTTCTGATTTTTACCAACCTGATCCTGTCGGTTGGTTAACTTTCCTTTCTGTAGATAAATAAGTGAATAATTTACATAAATAGGTCACCACTGTTTTCAATATGTGTGAACCATCGGTGTCACATTTACCAATCATACACGACGGATTTTATTTCAATTACAAATTAATACGTACACAATTTAATTTTAATTTGTAAGTTGCAGGGAATACAAACTGCAAATTCCTGTTTGTTTGTTTTTATTATGTACATGCATGCAACATAGATATTACACCAAAACTGACAATGTTTTATCAGTGTGCACTGGTGTACGTAAGTGTCAAATTACAATTAAATTGTGTTATCTAACTTTTACAGGTATTGCCGTTTAAAGCATTGTAATGTCTTTTTTAAATTTGTGTAAAATTTACATCATTTCATCTTTTAATAAATTGAAAGTGTACATGTACCAGGCACATATTATATTATAGTCCATGTCGGCATGTGATAAGTGTCATTGACCTATTATCACAAGCCTTACAATAACATCACTGAAATGGGTTCACGTCATCATACCCACTGAAGTGTTACGGTTTTCACACACATATTTACCCATAGTCTGGGTCCCGTCTGTTAATTCGTTATACCTGTCTCTTCCCAATTACGTCTGGTAGTAACGATATCGCTGAAACAAAAACGATGGGATTTATGAGAAGAATAGCAAAGAATAATCTGTTTTAAATACAATAATAAATATGTCTACGTTCTCATCTAAGTCGCGTAATGTTATCCGGTATCAACAAAAAGTGTATACATCAAAAACTTTACTTCAATTGATGAAATCTGAAATTATAATGTTAATCGAGTCTATCCCCCTAAGTCAATAGAGACTCGAAATTTTGCCAATGAACTGAATGAAGTAGTTGAATTGATAAAATAAGCATAAACTTACTTACTTTTACATCATCTTCTTCATATTATTATTATATCTCTTTTACTGGTAACTCCAAAAACAATTCACACTTTAAAGTTCAGATTTATAATTATTGATTGACCAACATGAATCGCAAGTCGCACGTTGGCTATAAATCATACACTAATAGTTATTACAATGAAAAGTAGGTCAAAATAAGAGGGGGAATATTTTGTGTAATTTGTTCGGTGAAAAATATACGTATTATATAATCATAAAGATAGAGGGCATTTAGAAAAAAATTATGAAAAGTTATTTCATTTATATTACTTTGTTTTTTGTCTGTTTTTTTGTGATTGTATGGACGTCATCTTATGTAAATTATTTATACATCGTTAAATAGTTCATTTTTCAAAATGTGTATGTATGTTGCAAAAAAATAAAGGGAGTTTTTTTAAATATAATATGCTCATTTGTTTTTTCCCTGTACAAATGAGTTTGTAAGCAATCAGGGGCCCTAAGTGAACTACCCTGGGCTACTTAGGTTATTATAATTCAGAAGTTTGTACAATAAACTGTTTTATTTAAAAAAAAAATTACTGCATGCCAATTTTCGTGGTTTTCTGTGATATATTGAAACAACGAAATTCAATGCACCACAAAAGTCATAAGTTACAAGTGACGTTTTGGTCATTACGTTGTCTGCCCTTCTTCTGATTCTGATTACCTTTTTGATATCTTCAAACTCTTTTTTGAGTAAGTACATGTATTTAAAACAAACGTTTTCATGTCAACGGATATTTCACTATCTGTTTTTCAATGAAAATATATACCAACGAAGTTAAATTAAACCACAGTATTTTATAATTGCACGAATATTTGTTGAGAGTGGTAAATGCTACATATCACAATTCCCTTCTATTTCCGCTTCCGATTTGAATGTTTCGTTCCATCAATTCCATTACTGCAAAATGATTGTAAACACCAGATTTATCACAATGGTTTGTTGAACAGGAAATAATACAGTTAAATGTCTTGACACAAGATCATAAAATGTTATTTTCATCGACATTGTTTGTTGTGTGTTGTTGGTCTTCATCGTAGCCTTGAAGCTAATTAAACGGTGTTGTAAACTCTGATTCAACCCACCATTTCTTTGGAAATGCCTGTACCAAGTCAGAGTCATTACGGTTTTCCCAGTTTTCCGGTTGTTGACTGATTTTGTCTGTTTATATACTTATGAGTTTTGACTTTCCTTTTGGAAGATTGTTCGGAGTTCGGTATTTTTGTATTGCCATTATAACGGTTCTGTAATCGTAAATCGTGTAATATTGTAATCAAATCATTCCAATAAGCGTGGATTTGATTATATTTCAATCGTACATGTATGCAAAATTATAGTTTTTACAGAGTGGAAGGTCCGTCGTGTCCCTGATCGTACGGTAGTTGGATTTACAACTAACTATGCAATCAGTGCCTATCACCACTATGTTGTGAGGTCGAATCCCGATCAGGGCGAGGTTTACAACATTATGTGATAAAGTTTGTCAGTGACTTTCGACACAGGTCGGTGGGGTTTTCGGGTCCTCCGGTTTCCTCCTCCAATAAAACTCACCGCCACGATATAACTGAAGTATTGTTGAAAGTGGCGTTAAACACCATCAAACAAACAAACAAACAATACAGCTTGGATAATTATAGTTATCTAATAACCAAACCCATATTCAACAGACGGATTCAATTTTAAATAGAAGCAGCAAATGGATCATCCATGTTATGACAATTGTAATTGTAACAGGTTTATTTTTTTATTATGGTTTCTAGTACAAAAACACGTTAATATAACAATTTGTAGAAATATATATATATATATTAGTAAGACCTTCAACTTAAATTAAATTATTACGCGTCTGAAAGTGACATTACCATAAACTATTTCTATATAGAACAAGGCCACTATCAGAAATGTTAGCTGCTAATATCATGAAAACAAAATGAGGTTTATTGCTTTTTAGATATTGTGGTCAGTTGATAAGAGAATGAAGCAATCCAGATAACAATAGTATTGACACTACATAACTCCGACAAAAAAAAAACAACAAAAACAAATAAACAAAAAAAACGCACAGTGTGATACAGGCAACTTCAGTCGGAACAGTTTGAGGATACAACAGGGAAAATCAGAAACCGTAAATAAAAAAAGAGAGAATACAATGGCGAAACAAAAAATGGTTCATAAAACACTACACAGAAATCATGAGATTGAGTCATGTGTTACAATCCGATGCTAAGCCAAGTGATACATTGCATGTGATGAAAGAGGAAAGAAGGACAAGTTCGACGTTACGACAAACGAAGCATATAGACGATTGTCAGTGGTACTTATATTTAGGTCAGTTGTTTTCTCCGCATAATCCGGTTTCCTCCTCCAATTAAACTGACTGTCGCAATATGACTGAAATATTGTTGAAATTGGCGTTAAAGACCACGGCCCTAACGCTATCACTTAAGATTAAGTTGGCTATAAAATTAAAAACAAAAACAAAATACCACACTGTCGGAAAAGCTCCAAAATCTAAACCTAAAATCGTAGAAACCGCGAGAAAATCTATACCCCCTAATACGATTAACATATTGAGAGCTGATATGATTAAAACAATAGCAATATTTACTGTGGAGGATTGTTTTATTGGGGGATATAAACTGAATATTCCGGTGAAAACCACCTATTTGCCTTAAGAAAAAAATATATTAAAACTAAGGTTTTTATCTCCGCACTAAATTCAATTTATATTTGTATTAGATTGATCATTCAGAAACTAATAAAAATATATTGTTTACCTTGATTCACCAATATTAACTGTTATCGGAATAAGGTAATTGTCTTTATGACTTTGTTTTTGCTGTTTCTCACAGATTTAGTATTAAATCATATATTATGTTTTTGTAATTTCGTTTTATTACTTTCTTTCTCATAAGTTCTAATTTGAAGATGCAATTATCATTATTGTTATTTATCGTCTTTTCTCCTAAATTCGGTCATCTCCTAAAAAATCGGTCACCATTTTGAAATGTAATGTCACGTGACAAAAGTTTGATGAAGTCATCTAGTTTAATTGTATACATGTTTGCTATATATCTTTGCTTGAATGAGAATTATAAGGAAATATCTTAACTGACCGATTTACGGTCACGGGTGAACAATCATCGTCCTGAATATAGCTGAAAAATTGCTCGCTGGACGTTAAACACCAATCAATCAATCAATCAGTCACGGGTGAACACATTATTTTCATATTTACGCATACTCGAGCGATTTCAGAAAACATCATGCAACTGATGGCAATCAATATGCTGCTTTAGCTCTAATAGGACGTTAATTATAATGCACGCCAAAGCAAGCACTGGTTTCCATTACATGTATTGGTTACACATGTGTCTTTGTTGTATATATTTTGACCAGCTGCATTACAATGATTGAATAAGAATAAAACGTATGCAATTTGAAACAACCTTCCATGGACTCCGGAAATTGTCGGAAGTTACCGGAAAGTCAGTGCCATTTTCCTTCTAAACCACCAAATATCTCATGTAAAAGATAAAAACAAATCTTGATGATATTTTTCGTCATATGACAGCTTCCAAAATAAACAAAAAAACTGTAATTTTCTAATGATACAGTTCGTTTAGCATCACTGTTTTAAAATGTAAATAATCAAACAGAATATCAACTTTAGTTCGCACGACGAGGTTCTGGAATAACATTCATTTGGTACGGTCACGGTCCAAAGATTAGAAAGCCAAATAATGTAATAGGATCTTATGGAGCAAGTAAACCAAAGGGTCCAACCAGAATAGTCCAAATCAGTGGTGAGGGATTATGCTTTTTTTTAAATTATTTCCGTAAAGCATAGTGTTGTTGATATCAGAGGACGTTTGTGTCGTTGAACAGTAACACAACGGGTGTTACATATGGAGCAGGATCTGCTTACACTTCCGGGGCACCTGGGTTCACTCCGTTTTTTAGTTGTCTTAGTGCTGCGCGATCTTTAGTGGCCTGCGCAGTCTTTCGTAAATTATTGTTTTCTTACTTTTATTTGTCCATTTAGTTGTTTGTTCTTCGATTTACAGCTTTTGATTATCCCGTTGTATCTTCAAACTTTTCTTGCCCTACTTTTGGCATGTTATTGTTTTCTTTTACTATAAATAAAAAAAAAAGGATAGCTATCATTCGCTAACTGACCGCCAGCAAGCTCTATTTAATGTAATTTAATGTGAATTCCCCCCCACAAACACATATTTGGCAATCATTTTTGTAAAAATAAAAAATAAATTATGTTGTTTAAGTAATGGAAATATACAAATGTTAGAAATGTGGGGTATGGAAAATAATTTCAATATTATTCCAACGTTCTAGACTACTCCAGTCCACTTAATGTGATAAAGAAAGACATTTAATACTACGGTAATTTAATATTGGTCCGTAACCTGGAATGTTAGTTATAATACACAGAGTATCGAATTTCTATCAGTATATATTTAGTATTACGAACACTATCTGTATTCAGCTTGTATTGATGTTAAAATAGACGACAACTAATTCAGTTTTAACGATAGTGATATAATGTATATTTACTTTTCTGACTTGAATAAGCTTGTCTATCTAGCTTGTCTGTCATATATGTCTAAACATGGGCTAACTACGTCCGAACATTGGGGTCCCCGCTACTTGTGGTCCATGGCATCCTGAAGGACCATCAACCTGTATGTGGAATATCATGTTCCTTCCACGCAAAAGACTACATCCAGCAACTCCTAATGATTTTATGAGTGGTTATTGATGATCGGTTGCAAAAGAACATCATGGATATATATAGGCATAGCCTGTTATCCAATCCTTTTGATTTAAATCAATAAAATATTTGAAATGAAATGAACATCTCTGACCGTATCCATGCACAGTCCCATCCAGGTGACACTTTTTACCTACATGATTTATTCTTTCTAAACTTGTCCTCGCCATGAACATAATCAACAATCAATCAATCAATCAAAGTGCATGCTTGCCTCAGTGATACGGTAGCACGCGAAGGCTTGAGTGAACAGTCAACAGAAAGAAAAATATAACATGTATAGCGACTTTAGTGCGAGCGGTGCGTTTCTGTAATAACTTTCATCAGTTACCGTCATAATCACAAGATTGGAAAGCTATATATTAACATAAACATCTTTAGGAGCAAACAAACCATAGGGTCTAAACAGGATAGCCAAAGTCTGATAAGGTCACCTATGTCTGAGGGAGGAGAACCTTAATTGTTTTAGTAATTATTAAGCTGTATTCCTGCAAGAAACGAACACAACCAAAACACAAATCTTGCAGATTGTAATCGAATTAATATATCTACTATGTATCAGTTCCATCAGAAATAATTTTGATTGTTTTTAAATATCAGTGACCATACCGGGATTATGGCTGACCATTTGGGGGTATGGAGTTTGACACCATCTTCAACAATATTTCAGTTATATCGTTGCTGTCAGTTTTAGAGGAGAATCAAACAGGAGTAGCCGGAGAAAACCACCGACCTGTCGCAAGATACTGACAACCATTATCACATACTGTTGTATCGAGTACACCTCGTCATGAGCGGGATTCAAACTCACAGTGTTAGTGGCGATAGACACTGATCACAGAGGTAGTTGTAAATCCACCTATCCTACGAACACGGCTACAACGACCCCGAATCATTTTGGATTTTCAAACAAGATGAAAACTGCAAATTGGAGGACAAACATTGAATTATTATTTTTTTTACATTTACTATTTACCCCTGTAGTTTCGAATGAAATTGAAATGTTTGAACGATGACAGACGAAGGCGGATGCAATGAATGACAATTTGTTGATATTAGGCTTCGGGTTGTTAGTGATTTCAACTATTAATCAGATAGAAACCACAGAACTGTAAGATGGTAATCAAGATCGAAGTAGTACATTATCATTACTAAGTACATTATGTCAAATTGTTCATGTCGACATCTGAAACGTGCATGCCCTTGACACCAGACTGAGCAAATGAACACATTGTAATAGGAAGGACCGACATTACACATACAATTAGATATCTTTTAGATCAAAGGAGAAAGTGAACGACACAATATATTTAGATTAAATCAACAGTAATTGGTAATTAAGGTCATATAACACGTTTAGCTCATATTGTATTATAGTGTTATATTAAAATCAAAGAGATTTATATCTCAGATTAAATCATTTTAACTTATACATTAAGTGGTCTAGTGTTTTATATAATGATGGGATCAATAGAGTCAGGGAGTACAATATTTTACTGCAGTACATGTAGACTAAGAGATAAATTTACTGTAGACGGTGGACCTGATATTTGTGATATTAAAAACATTATCAGAAAACATGAATTAAGATATCATATTAAAACTATGTTGAAAAGATAAAATGTTCTGTTTCTAAAACGAATTATGTAAAATGGACGTTCATAAGGTAACACGATCGAGATGATGCTCGAAAACAACACAAAGATTACAAAGGTATAGGCAATATAGGAACAATAATAAATCATACAACAAATATCTATAGAACAACCCCATGCCATCATGTATCACTTACAACCAATATCTATAGAACAACCCCATGCCATCATGTATCACTTACATAGATAATGTGATATGTTAATTTCTAATGTCGTAAAATCAACTACGATTTATTTACAAATAAGCTTTTTTGATCATTAAATTCAAAGATAAATTATTTTTCACATCTGTAAGCTATGTTTGTAAACCACTTGCCCTTGACCTCACAAGGGTCAAACAAAATGTATTTATGGTAATAAATATTTCAATGATGTGACACGAATTCAGAAGTCAATAAAGTTTCTTACATTAAATAAGAAAAGTGAAAGCCATATAATACGTGTATTGGGTTCTGAATTTTTAAAGAAGTAATTAAGGAAAACACAGTCTAGATTGAAAATGTATCGCTGTTTTCGATTAAAATCAAATAGTGTTATAACAGATATTATAATTCAGTTAATCACATTATTGTAATTGTGACGGGTGTTATGCGATTAATAGATCCACGAGAGAACGTTGAAGGCACCAAAAAGTGGTAATAAACAGTCGTAAATCGAAGAAAGAGAGAAAGATAAAGGTCAAAAGAGAAAGGTCAAACAATGATCTAAGAAATACTACACAGAAAGCTAATGATTGTGAAGGAATTTTTAGGGTAGGTTGTATAAATAAATTCATACTGTACAATATTACATAATTTACATGTTGTGTCTGCGACAAGCACTGACAAAGTTGATATTACGGTAATTACATAATAAAATAAAATTGGAAAAAAGATATCATAACAACAACCAAATCATTAAAAAAAAACCACAAAAACTACTATGAAAATACGTAGTGTGCCCACAAGTTAAGGAACTCCTGTCCTATTAGCATTACCGTTTGTGAATGTCTGATTTCCTAATTGATCCATACTTTCAAGCTAGGACCTGGATTTCTAACGTCATATGTCGTGGTATTTTGTATATTTAATGAGTAGAAGTGAGAGGTGATTGTTCGTTTTGTTGAGATGTCAGGATCACTGATTAAACTTTCTTTTCACAACTGTTCGACAATTACAGATATACTGGTCACTCAAACTCGTGAAGATATGTTTCCGTGTGGTCATATCATTTCTCCACAGAAATCCTGAGAGCCAAGTCTCATCACTGCCGAATGGGGAGGCTATTGGTTGTGAGGGACGAAACAAATACACAGCCAGCTTTCATGACGTGAAATAAATCAGCGTCCTATGTATGAATAAGTCCTCGCTTCTTCCACATAAAAGACAACTTGCAATAGCTCAAAATAAGAAATATCTTGGAGTGGTCAATGTTGGACCGTTGCAAGGCTAAATTTTCAGATCATATTCAATACTTATCTTTGTATTTCTGTAGTTATCTAAGCGTCCTAACATGGACATTATCTATTCTTGATTGCCTATTCAGTTTTCATCAACTTTTACTATGAGGTTTTGGATTTTGCTAGTTACCATTGGCACTATGAATGGGACAGAAGATGCTTACCTTTCCGCAGCACACATTCCCACTAGCAATTATTGTAATTGTTTAAGGAAATCGGACGACCGTTGCTTTGAGTATTCATGTACCTCGGCACATGTGATTTGTAAAGCAGAAATATGGAATATCTCTTTTCAATCAATATAATTAGCATTTTCCAAAAATTATTTTTGAAATACTTTGTCACATTTTCTTTTTTCATATTCATATATCGAAAAGAAGAAAGATGCAGAATAAAAATGTTAAGGATAGGCTTCTAATTATGTTGAACTCTGCGTATTTACAAATACGATAAATGTATGTTGGAAATCTCCTAATTATGTACTACATATATTGTCATGGAGGGTCCGGCGCCTGGAAAGGGAGGTACCCGAATATGAATTTAAATATAATTACACACTTACAAGTACAAACAAAGTTAAAAGTTAAATAAAACGACGTTATATTGCTAACAGTCATTCCACGTGAATATTGGAATATTTATTGAAATGTGTTAAACATAACAGAAAATATGCATTTCAACCAATAAAGTAATATAGGCATTATTTCAAACACTGTCGTTAATGTATTCAACATCATGACAAATATAAACCTCTCACATAATCGTCAACTTGGTTAAAGACGGACAGCATTTTGGTAATATGTTTTTGCCTTTTTGGTTTTTGTTTTTGTTTTTTTTTTGCTTTGTTTTTGTTTTTGTTTTTTGTTTTTATTTTTGTATGTCTTTGTTTTGTTTTTTGTATTTAATGTCAACACATTTGAGTAACACCACTGAAGAAGTTAACTACAGAACTGTACATCTAGTGTACTATATCAATTTAGTTATCTTTGATAACACTACTAGATAGATGACATTGGTAGTAGACAATTGCTTCTTGAGAGTTTCTCTAGTCCAGCAATGTTCACATCTTGTTGCTGATTCAATTTTCATTTAATTTATTTTTCTTCTGAAAACAGATATTAAATTTTGGAAATTGCTTTTTGATTTTCTTGAAGCATAAAAGTTTTGACTGGCTTTACAGTATTTTATTTGGTTTTCAGTTAGCCATTTAATTATTTTTTGCTTCAGAAAACAGATATTAAATTTTGGATATTTATTAAAAACTAGTGTATGTCTCCTTGAAGTTTAAACGTCCTACTAGTATACCTATTTTGTCCCAGTATTGTTAAAAATGCTGTTATATTGACAACCGGAACCTTTTAACCGTAATGGAAGCGGGACATTTGGCACAGTAAAATCTGATTCTACCCACCATTTCTTTGAAAATGCCTGTACCAAGTCAGGGCCATTGCGGTTTTCTGGTTGTTGACTGATTTTGTCTGTTTGTTGACTTATGAGTCTTGCCTTTCCCTTTGGAAGATTGCTCGGTGTTCGGTAATTTTGTTATTACCCTTATTGATTGACTTTATAGTTTTCACTGTTTAGAACTACTCGAAAGGTTAATTTAGCACCTGATGTACTAAATTACTATTAACATTTTTGTTTACTACAATCCAGTATTTCAACCTAACCGAGTTACTGTGACCTAAATTAATGATGGAAGAACGTAAACTTCTTCAGCTTCATTTACTCTAAGATTACGTTCAATATTTAATTCGATATATATATGTTTAATTTGTTTGTCATTTATTCCAATAACGTCTGTATGATACACTGACAATTCCTTCTGATCTCTAGTGTACATATTATGTTATAATCTTTACGTGTCTGGATTGAGTTTCCAATGCTAGCTTGTATTGCATGCTACTCTTTACACCATCAAGACCGTTCATAGCACATGATATAATATATATTAAGGAAACATTGGCTGGTTTTTTTTTTATATTTTGCATACTTTTTCATTATATTTATCACAAGTATTGACACCACTATTTTCTTGTTAAACATTAATTTGTTAGAAAATGTCGCGCTCCTTTCTTGTAGTAGTTTGCAGCAACTCTACATTTAACCTACATGATTTATTATTTATTAACTTATTTAGAAATTCAGGCCGTTGTGGTCGTGATCGTATGGTAGTTGGATTTACAACCATCTGCGCAATCAGCGCCGCTCATGGCGAGGTGTACTCGATGCAACATTATGTGATCAAGTTTGTCAGTGACTTGCGACAGGTAGGTAGTTTTCTCCGAGTATTCCGGCTTCCTCCACCAATAAAACTGACCGGCATGATGTAACTGGAATATTGTTGAAAGTGGCGTTAAGACTCTATAACACTGACACTGAAGAAGTTAACTACAGAAATGCACATCTAGTGTAGAACCACTGTAAAGGTTAAATTAGAATCAGATGTAGTAAATTAATATAACTATCTTTGTTGACTACATTCTAGTATTTCAACCTAACCTAGTTACTGTGACCTAAATTAACTATAATGGAATAACGTAAACTTCTTCAGCTTCATTTACTCTCAGAATACGTTCAATATTTAATTCGATATATATATATGTTTAATTTGTTTCTGCTAGATGAGTATTTATCCCAATCACGTCTGTATAATACATTGACAATTCCTTCTGATCTCTAGTGTACATATAGACGAAATGACTAAATATAACATCTGTCAAGAGTGAGCAAGATTATGTTAAATCTTCATAAAGTTATGTCTGGGTTACATTTTCAGTGTAAGGTTGTATTATACGCTAACCTTTACACCATCAAGTCCGTTTATAGCATATAATAGGAACGTCACAAAACGCTCAGTATCGTTAAGAACGTTTAAAAAATTGAAAAACTATGTCTTTTTATTCAAATAAAATTCGGATTTTTAAAAATGATTTTGCTTAACTTTTTATATCGGTAAATTCTAGGAGATCTGTATTTTTAGTTTATATCATGAATGCCCGTAATAATCATAAATAAATCCAGTGTTTTTATATTCAAAGATTTAGCATTTTCTCGAAAATCGACTTTTGCGGTTAAAAATACGGACGTTATGCAAAATTCATTCCGATTTCCGCAGTGGAGCCATTTGTTTTATTTCCTTTTACAATGTATTATCTTAATCTTGAAATGTTCAAGATATTTTATCTGTTTGGAGTCTGTTTAAAAAATGTCTATTTTTGCATGATATTTACTTTTGTTTTCTTTTTTGAGAGATCAATCCAGGTTCCCATAAAAATTCCTATAGGCTCCATTCAGGATAAAGAAATTGAATGTTTTACCTTTGATTATATACATTGTTCGTGAATATTCATTATTGGGCTCCACTGCGGATTTTGCAATAAAAAAAAGGAACATTTCGGAATTTTCCTGGATTTGGCCATTTCCAAACGTCAGAGACGTCGGGTAGAAATATGGCCGTAGAGTTAGATAGCGGTCATCCGCTCCTTCCAAAAACTGGATGGGAAGATACAGATTTGAACCTGATTTTAAGAGAAAAAAATGGAAACATCGTAAGTAAGATTAATTTTTGCAGATACAAGTGCTTTCAAAGCTATGTGCCAAGGGAGAAAACACGAAAACAAACAAAATTAAACTTTTAAAAAATCGAAAACTTGCAACACAAAACTTCCTTTTTAACTAGCATATAAATTTTCCCTTTGGTAAAATAAAAAAAAA
>MJUT01017080.1:655657-679557 GCA_002080005.1 Gigantidas platifrons | reverse complement strand
TTTTTACATATGTTATGAAGATCAACAGCTTGTTATGGAAGTCAATGATTGTGTTTTTACATATGTTATGAAGATCAACAGCTTGTTATGGAAGTCAATGATTGTGTTTTTACATATGTTATGGGTATCGATTTTTGCATCTTCTTAAGATTTTTCTGTTGTATTTTGGAATTGTTCCGACAGTGTGGTATTTTTTATTTTTCTCTTGTATTTTGGAATTGTTCCGACAGTGTGGTATTTTTTTGTTTTTCTGTTGTATTTTGGAATTGTTCCGACAGTGTGGTATTTTTTGTTTTTCTATTGTATTTTGGAATTATTTCTCATTTTATTAGAATTTTTTTAACTAAATTGTGACTATCACACTTATTTAGGAGAGAAAAACTTTGATATAACATGTACTATCGGCGGAGGAAAATAACTTAAAGTTGAGTATATGATCTGATATCAGAAGACTATATATTTTAACTTGTGACACCAAAGGTCTTATTGCTACCCGTTCTTTCTCGTCTTTGTTCTGTGTCTTATGTCCAGTATTGCCAGTGTCTCTGCATTATCCGTTCTTGATTGTCCTTTCGTCTTTCTCTGACATTTATTTAATGTGTTGTAAAATGATCTTAGTATGTCGTATATTACATTAAAACCTGAACTATATGTAGCATTTCAACGATATAATGTTACTTTCTGTAATCATTTAGGTCAGCTGTTGACGACTATGGTTTTATTGCCCATCGTTCTTGGTTTGTCTTGTGTCCAATGTTGTTTTTGTCTCTGTATTGGCCATTCTTGATTGCCCCTTCGGTTTTCCCTAACGTTTAATATTTATACAATAATATTGTGGTGTCCATGTTATATGCCGAAATATGTCCCAAGGTTAGAAGGCATAACCTTGGGACATATTTCGGCATATAACATGGACAACACAATATTATTGTTATTATTACTCTGAATGTTTTTGGTGATTTTAAAAAATGAAATTTGTCTAAAATGTATTGATAGTATAAAGATTGGCAATAATTTTCATTTATATTCAAGAAATATTTAATTTCAACAATAACAATGAACTGTCAAATATTTAATTCCCAAACCTGGAACTGGCCTTTGTTTTGATAGACGACATCATCAACGTTAAAGAAAAACGTATAATACATTGTTAATTGTACACTGTTAAAAGCGCTCATGTGATCCCGTTTATACCCCGCCTATTTAAATGACGTAACATTGTTCTAAGCTCCACCCTAAGGCATATTTGTGTTTAATATGCCTATGCATATTACACGTCGCTTTATATTCTTTGTAAATTTATGTCTGAATAGTAGAATTGCAGTTCTAATGAAAGATTCTCACATGAAGAGTAATAATGTAAAATGATGTCAGTATCTCGTAAATTGCTCTCACAAATTTAACAGGAAATATATGTTACATTTTAACGATATAATGTTACTTTCTGCAAACATTCAAGTCAGCTGTTTAATTAGTAAATGTAATTTTTTAATCGACTTCATTGGCTGGTAACAGTGCTGCACATATTGTTCATTTTACTTTCAATGCGATAAATTAGACCCTCCCTGACATTTGCTATTTTCATATGATTCATTAACTGTCTAGATTGTTAGATAAAGAGCTCTTTCTCTTAAAAATAACAGCATAATTGATATTTTGTGTTTTCATACTTTATCATGTGTCCGGATGTAGACTTCGTAGAACCCATCATTTAGGTTTCTGTAAAACAACTGTATGTACAGTAACAGGTTTGACATGTAAGAGATATCGTATAACCCGTACATTGTATATCAGAGACACGGTTGTCATTTGTCAATCAGAAAATCAACTTTTATTGCAATATAAATTAATAAAGATTTTAGACAGAAAATATATATAATGCTAGTCAGAAAAAACAAACAAGATTGATCCATATATTAACAAAGTTCTTAAGCAAGTTTTTCAAAGGTTACCAGTGATTGTTTTATGAAAATGGAACCTATATTTTTCGCTTGCTCTGGTGTTGATGGAAAGAGAGAGAATGTATACGATTAGCTTTTTTCTCAATTTATGTCGTAATATCAAAATTATGGAAATTATCATCTGCTTTAACTATTTAGTTCTTTGGATTCACTGCCAAATAAAACAAATAATGATTTGTTAAGATAACTACACTTGGGCAACAATAGCACATGTCCTGCTCTCTTCATTTGTGTTCTATGGTTTGAGGCTAGCGGTGGCTTTTCTTTTTGTTTATATTGGTGGAATTATTGAACATCACGGTATAGGTTTAAATATTCTTCTCATGTTTTGACTCCCATTTGTTTTTTGTTTTTTTTATTAATTTACGTACATCGTCGTTCAACATTATTTCCATTTACATGGTGCTCATATCGCTTTATTTACATGGTGTTCATGTCAACACGAAGAATGCCACATATGAAACAGGAACTACCTACCCTTTCATAGTGCACCCACGGTTCTTAGCGGTGTTAGTGTGTTGCATTTCTCCATCTTTAGTTTTCTGTGTCTTGCTTTGTAGATCAATGTTTGTTCCTTTGTCCTTGTTCTTTGGCCATTGCACTGGTTGTTCTATTTTACAGCTTCTGATGCCTTTGGTGTCTTCACAATTTTCTTGAAACCGTTAACGGCTTGGTGCATTTCGATAACTTACATGATATCACAAACATATTCAATATATACTGATGTTTTTTGCATTTATTTATGCATACGGATGTCCATCACGATTACCACTTCAGATGATGGCCGTGTCGTTTAACACAGTAACACGACGGGTGTCATTAGTGGAGCAGGGACTGCTAACCCTTCCGGAGTATACGAGTGCACCACCTGGATCACAGTGGGGTTCGTGTTGCGCGATGTTTAGTTTTCTGTGTAGTGTTATGTAGATCGGTGTTTGTCCTTTTGTCCGTTTTTCTTTTTGCCACAGTGATTGCATTGTCTGTTCTTAAATTTACGGCTTCTGATTACACCTTTGGTATATTCAAACCCCAAAAGCATTTTCCAATACTTAGCAAGATGCTTCATATCGGGATGATGTGTAGGTAGGATCACTGTTACCTGTTATATGGTGATATAGAAATGAAATTAACTTTTACCTACAATCTGTAAGAACATTGAATACAATGAGAGGAAAACAAAGACCAGAAAAGTAAAGACAGGAAGCAATCGTTCTGGTTTTCGATGGAATTTTTTAATGTCTTTAATTTGGTAATTTTCCCTTCTCAATATACCTGGTTTTGCATATAACTTGGGACGCAGAATTGTCTTATGTTATTACAAGACGTTCCTTATTTCAAGAGGGGCCGTCGTGGCCGCAATCGTATGCTAGTTGGATCTACAACAATCAGTGCCTATCAACACCAACGTTGTGAGTTCGCATCCCGCGCCCAGGCGAGATGTACTCGATGCAACATTATGTGATAAAGTTTGTCAGTTACTTGCGACAGGTTGGTGGTTTTCTCCAGGTACTCCGGTTTCTTCCACTAGTTAAACAGATGCCACGATATAGCTGAAATATTGTTGAAAGTGGCGTTAAACAGCATAACCATGACCTTTATTTCCAGTAATAAAGTATCTCATTAAACATAACAATGATATTGGCGTACATGCAGTGAAATAAAGGCATTAAAATGTGGTATTAGATCAAACTGTGTGGCCTAATTCAATAAGTAATACCCTCAGCACAAAGAGTGCAAGTACAATAATAATGAACGTTGAATTACACTCTAGATAAACAACTAAATACCATACATTACACACCAATGTCAAATTCACATCATCTAATATATTAACATATGACCGAGGTTGCATGTTCTCTTGAAAGTATGAAAATTAATCTAATTTCTCTTCGGATTTCATCAGGAAAAAAACAATATGATAAAAACAGACATGATAGAAGCAGATTGTTACGTATGATTTGATTATTTACCTAATGTTATGATTGAATCGTATTTATTTTTGAAATTTAATTTAAAATCTAAATTGAAAGATTTAATCACGCAAAAATTCTGGTTTGTTACTGTTATGTAATATTATTGAATAAATATCAAACACTTTTTAATGAACTTTAAAGTCAGAACAACCAGTGTGCCAAATTTCAGTGTAATGTAATGCTTATTTCTGTATTTAAAAGGATGTTGAAAATTTGAAGTAAATTATATTTTTTCACATGTTGCGTTTCTTTTTTGGAGAGTATATTTACTAGACATGATTCGCGGATCCTAAATAATGTAATTACCTATTATAAAACCATGATTATCCTCAACCTTAGCCTATTTTGGCCATCCTGTTTATGCCCTTTGGCTTACTTACTCCGAGCGATGTTTAAATTATTTGGCTTTCAAATATTTTGATTGACAGCGTATCTGATGAAAGTGATTATAGAAACGAGTCAAAACTATTATCAAGACTAAGATATTTCCCCCACAGGCATAGGTGACAGTTGCCGAATTTGGCTATTCTGCTTAAGCTCTTTGAGATTTTTTCTTCCAAGGAGATTTTAAAAATTATTTGGCTTTCAAAATATCTTGAGCGTACCTGATGGAGGTTATTCCAGAAACGCCTCGGGTGGATTAAATTTGATATCTTGGTATCTATGTTTTTAGTTTTATTATCATAGAAACGTGAGGTATCCACTAAATTAGACATTTTCGTGTTGTTGTTGTTTTTTTTTTCTTTATCTTTTGCATTAGACATGTATATATAAGGAGAGACATCCATCAACCATGTTGTTCGCTGTTGTATAAATGTATTTGCTGGTACCAATTCTGCCTTTCTACATACCGGTAACCAGTTAGAGGGATCCACAATATTAATAGAATATACTAAAAATGTTTTTCCCTTTCCTATATTTCTTAACATTTAACATTTACCTGGAAAAGTAAGATGTATCTGGTAAATACAGAAAAGATCTAATTTGTCTTGCTATTGGAGTATTTATTTTTGTACTCTGTTCTGTTCTGCTGGTGTCTATATAGGTCCGCACACTACTTGTATCAACATGGTGAAATAGACATTACTAATGATTGTTCGCTTTGGTTTGAGTTGTGAACCAGTCTACATTCGTGGAAGATGCACTGCTTACTCTTCCGGATCACCTGAGTTCTCTCCCGTTTTTTAGTGGAGTTAGTGTTGCTCAATCTTGAGTTTTCTGTGTAGTATTTTGTTGATTATTTGTTGTCTTTTTTTCTTTTGACCATTGTATTGTCTGTCCTTCTTCTATTTACGGTTTCTGATTACCCTTTTTTGGTATCTTTAAGAAAAAAATTCTAAATATTAACCAAAAAGCGCTTTTCAATTTCCTTTACGCCAATTGATTTGACAATACACCACAGCCTAGAAACTAGGTATTATTTCTATACCGAAGATTTCCACGTGGTTAGAAACCAGAGAAAGTTCAATTAACCTATTTTTTTTCCAAATGCCTCTCAGACGTATGAAAATATTAATATGCTTAAAAATAAATAGGACAGTTAAATAGAATGCAATTCAAAGAGTAAATGTTGACGTTGTCATAACAACTAATGTACAAACAGGCACAGCACAAGACAATGCTGTATCGATTCTGTTGTGAAGAACAACCATTTATCTGACTTTGTATAATGGGTTCAGCAGAGCAAAATGTAGAAGACAATTTAAATTCCAAGATAAGAATATTCGAATAGCGAAGACATGACACGTATAAATCACTTTCATCAAACACGTGTTTGTTTGTTTGTTTGTTTGTTTGTTTGTTTGTTTTTTTATTTATTTCCGTATATGATTTGTTATCCAATACTAGTATAATATTTTCTCTTCTTTCAGACTGTCCACAAAGTAATCTCAGGTGAACTTTTTTATTTGGATCAATGTGTTCCTATCATGTTGACTTTTTTTTAGACGAAAACATTATACGTCTGTCTGTGTGTACCATTGTCCATTAAAAAAAAAAAAAAAACAAAGAAAGACATTCGCTTATTATCTATTTTGTACCGTTTATTTATTATCACGAATGCACAACAAGCTAAACACTATCTAAGCAAAACTATGTACACCCACAAAATATGATGAAAAATCGCATTTCAAATGAAACAGAAGATACTCTTTAACATGTGTGGCCCTAGAAAGTAATAAATTATGATAAAGACAAAATAGTGATAAACTCTTAGATAAAGTTTATCGCCCTGATAATTGTAAAAGAAGGTGTGATAGCAACAATATCAATACGATACACTTTCATAACAGACGTTTAACATCTCACGAATTCATCCGATACCATTATAAAATACAATGTACTCTGACGAATTTCACGATGTGTTCGTGTCGGTAGAAGCATCAATACTTGATACTTTTCTAGTATCAGAGAGATGTGATTAAAGTATTAT
This sequence comes from Gigantidas platifrons, assembly GCA_002080005.1. NCBI lineage: Eukaryota > Metazoa > Mollusca > Bivalvia > Mytilida > Modiolidae > Gigantidas > Gigantidas platifrons. The sequence goes on along the minus strand of MJUT01017080.1, from coordinate 673,192 downwards.
TGAATAAATTGTGGGGACGTGAATCTAGTTTAACCCCGCCACTTTAATGATATAGCTGCACCAAGCTAGGACATTGAGATGTTATGTATATGTGTGTCAAGGGATCTTTCGATTGGATCTTGGCACTGTTCCGATAGTGTGGTGTTTTTTTTATTTTTTCGAACCTTATTGTCTGGCAAGTCGATGTGACCGACGAATGTACTCCGAAATAACTGAGTATTCGAGTTAAAGAGGGATAAATCAAAATAACAGCTACTTTGAACGTTCTAAATGTTTACTTTGATGAGGTATTAAGGTAAAACGACTCCCGGAACACCTAAGGTCAGCCCCGATTTTTAATGGGATTCATACTGCTCGATCTTTTGTTGTATGTGTATGTTTTGCAAATCGTTGTTTGACATTTTGTCCTTTTTCTTGTGGCCATTGTGTTGTCTATTCTTCTTCGATTTACGACTTTTGATTACCAATTTTGATATCTTTAAACTCTTCTTATAAATATTGAAGGTAGACTCAATATTTGAACGAATTCTACAGTTTCAGAAGTACATATTGATAACCTCTAAATGTAGATAACTATTATAGTATATGAGTTTCCTCTTGACAGCACTTAATAATAAAACTTGACAGACTTCTTTTTGTTAAACACACATGATCATCGTGCTTACTATATACAAAATAGATTTAAAACAGCTTTGTTTTTATTTTACGAATACGTGCGGGCTTGAATTTCAACAATCAGTTAGACCTTAAGCATTCTATCAAACCTTTGCCATTTTCTTTGATATTTTAATATAAATGTATTAATTATCTCAAAGAGGTTTAAAGATCTAAAGATCAGTGCTATTTTTGTAAATATATGATATAGTTGTTTTTCCGTATGCATCGGATGTGACCGATTGCAAAAATGAAACATGTTGAATTTAGTAGTGACTAACGGTATCGTTGTACATAAGAATAATACAAGAAAAATAAGAAAGTCAGGAGACACCATGATGTGATAAAAATTGTTAATTAGTGTAGAAAACAAACACATGGTAAACAAATAAAAAAAGAGACAAAAACAAACACTGTGATATGTAGAGTCAAGTTTGCACCAATGACCAGTGTCTATATGGGGAAGGGGGTTTGTAAGCTGAGTTTCTGTTCCTGATCAAGCATTTTTGCCCAGTGTTGTTGACTATATAAAGCAATCGTTAGAATTGCGAAAATGAGGTTAACATTGGTCAATGTATAACTTTAACTATGAATATATGACATTTCTTTATGTTGTTCATGTATATATGTTTTGTAATGTTGTATTGCATTGTATTGTATTGCTTTACCCGCAAGGGTTTTATTTGCAATAAATATTGATTGATTGATTGATTGATTGATTGATTGATTGATTGATTGATTGATTGATTGATTGATTGATTGATTGATTGATTGATTGATTAGCGTTATCCAGGAGAATACATTAATCTTCTGTAATAAGACTAGTGTCTAGTTATTTGACTGCCGAATATTTTTATTCTGAGCGTCACCTTATGAAGGTCATTCCAGAAACGCGTTGTGCGCACTAATTTAGATATTTACGTTTATATATATATTTGTTTTTATAAGTATTGAAGTAAAATAATTTGACAATTGTTCAAACAACGAACTGGACACGCGATGTTTACAATAAACAATAATAATAAACATTAAAGTTTAAAGTAGGAGAAGTGCAATTACAAGAAAAATAGGTACAATTATCTCTGGGAAAAAAATCAAAATATGTTATGAAAATTTAAATCCATAATAATTATCACACATGATTAATTCTACGAGTCAATTTAAAAGGAAGTTATCTATACGTCAAATTTACATTTGAGCAGTTTAAAAAGTTAACAGATAAGCAAGTTGTTGTTGTTCCTAAAATAATTGTAGATGATGATATTCTTTTAGGCAGCATCAAAATAGGCAGCAATTATCACGACAGAACTCAGATTTAATGGCTATAAATGTGGAAACCTTGTTTTGTCGTCCTTGAAATTTTCTTTGTTAGTTTTCAAATGGAGAAAAAAAGTATGTGTAATTGTTTTCAATTTCCCTTTATGGGAGGTGGTAGATTCCGTGAGAAAACATGTTGATACGTTGTAACAAAAGGAAATAAAAAAAATACCTTACTGTCGGATCAGCTCCAGATTCCAACAGAAAAATCATAAAAAGAAGCCAAATTGATATCCCTAACACACAAATACGGGACAGCTTGGTATAGAAAATTTTATAAAAGTGGCGGGATTAAACCAGAAATATATTGTTTTTCTAAATTTTTTTTTTTAACAGGCACGTATTTGCTTACACGCATACTTATGCAATAGTCACACATGCATAAACTGTATCAAGTTAGTTAATATAAACACATTTTTTTTTTTTAAATTGATTGATTTCAAAGATCCAAATATTAAAGTATAATAAATTGATTTAATTCATGATTTGTTTCGGCATTGACGTAGTTTATATAAGATGTACTTAAGTTTGAAATTTACATTTCGTCAATTATGTAATTTATTAAAACTAAGGCTTAGGTAAATTTAGCTGATTTTATGGTTGTTCCTTTTAGTTCCTTTGGTTTACATGATCCCAAAGACTTTGAAATTATTTGGCTGTCCACTCTTAGTGTAAATGATGAAAGTTACTACTGAAAGATGCCGAGCGTACTTTAAATTAAATATCTTCGTTTTTATATACGTACCAATTATTATGAAAACAGATATTGGTTTTTTCTTTTAGTTCTTTAGTCTTACTTCCTTCCAAAGACTTTTAAATTATTTTGGCTTTCTAATGATGATGGTTATTCTGATTACCACTTTGTTATTTTCAAACTCTTCTCATTTCAGAAACGTGTCGTGTGCACTTAATTTGATATCTTTGTGTTTTTGATATACATACCAATAATTATAAAAAAATATATATATTAATATCAATTTATTTCTACTGTTCATTTTGTACTTTTTTTTATTCTTACGGAAACACGCAGACAATTGGTTTTAAATATGGGAGACGCATTAATAGTCTGGAATATTGAGAAAACACATCTATTATTTGCAAATATTTAGCAATCTTAGCTACTCTCTCTACAATTGTTTTTTCCTATAATGAGAAAAATGCTCTTTACTGACGAAAAGGAAAACATTTGTCATCATACCAAATTTATTACAACTTAACAAGCATGCAAACATAACAACATTTTTCTCTTAACAGGTTAAATGCGCATTCATCACTTTTATAATTACTAAGCATAACATATAAAATGAAACCTGTAGAAACTGATCATCGGCGAAAACACATTTGTTTGTACGGAATATACAGGTTATGGTCAGGGTTATGGTGTTTAAGGTCACTTTCAACAATATTTCAAGTATATCGTGGATGTCAATTGTATTGGTTGATGAAACCTAAGTACCCGGAGAAAACCACCAACCTGTCGCATGTCACTAATTTTATCACATAACGTTGTTTCGATTACGCATCTTCATGGGCGGGATTTGAACTCACAACGTTAGTGCTGATAGGCATTTATGGCACAGGTAGTTGTAAATCGAATTACCATACGATCATGACCACGACGGCCACTGAAATGTGCAGGTAATCATTTTAGACAGGTTACTGCTTTAAAATATTTCAAATTGTTCGGAATAGACAGGTTATTGTTATTATTATAATTCAAATATTTCAGATATTATGACTAAAATTAAAGGCGGTTTATAGAAGCTATCGGTTCCTTCCGAATTCAGTATTAACACTACCGTTTAATCGAAGCGTTTCTGAAGAAATATGGTTATTATCCAGATAATAAGATGATGTTGTCGGTGATTCTTTAATTAACTTTTATTATCACTGTTTATTGTGGTACTTAAGATAGATATTATGTTATTGTATTTATATTATACATTAGTTCTCCCATGACGGAGGTTAATTAGTGGTATTAGGATGTCATGTTATATCGTTTGACCCGAATGTACTGTTATATGATTTCTGGAAGACCTGAGTCACAGGCACTAGACGTTTTGTCAATATGAATATAACATAAGCAATGGGCAGAAAATAGTGTCCAATATATATAATATATACAAAGCTTCCAATGCCAAATTCGATCAAAATGTAAACAAAGCGGTTTATTTTTTGCACGCCTTTTTCGTGTAAATCTCGTGGTATCCTTAGATTCTATACTACCTAAATATACTTCCGCCTTACTTTTTTCGGGAATTAATCCATCATCAGAGTGTCACAGAGAACTTTTTGTTCAATGCTGAAGTTTAACGACTTCCATGGTGGTCAATAGCCATTGCATCTGTCCGGGCTGAATAATTTTCATACGAAAATCAAATAAAATACTGATAAAAATATTATTAACGGTAAGTTGTGTTGTTGTTGTTTTCTTCAATGCAAAAATATGAGTTTGTTTTGTACAAAATGGCATTCCATTTTTTTTAATATTTGATTTAGAACGTCATCAAAGGGAGGTAATTCAAGTTTGCAGCCGGTAAAATTCAAAAAAGCAGACGACCAATTAATTATCGGCGCGCGCCTTAATTATCTCCCCTTTGAATTATTCAGCCTGGGACAGTTGCAATGGCTATTGACCACCATGGAAGTCGTTAAACTTCAGCATTCAACAAAAAGTTCTCTGTGACGCTCTGATGATGGATTAATTCCCGAAAAAAGTAAGGCGGAAGTATATTTAGGTAGTATGGAATCGAAGCCTACCACCAGATTTACATGGAAAAGGCGTGCAAAAAATAAACCGCTTTGTTTACATTTTGACCGAATTTGGCATTGGAAGCCTTGTATATATTATATATATTGGACACTATTTTCTGCCCATTGCTTATGTTATATTCATATTGACAAAACGTCTAGTGCCTGTGCCTGAGTTATAGATACTTGGTAAAGATCTGTTGTGTTTGACCATAACAAGAAGAAAGTTTCATAATTCTTCTGGAATTCTCTGATTTCATATGATTTTATGACATTATTTTCCTTGTTGACCGTTACTGAATATCTGTGTCGCAGATTGCCATGGAAATGTTCCGTTTGTCGTAAGAACAATCCGACCTTTTCCTCAGTCATAACTTATCATTGGGCTTGTAAGAAGATTAACACGACCGGTGCCACATGTGGAGCAGGAACTACTTACCCTTCCGGATCACTTGAGTTTACCCGTGGTGTTTAGTGGGTTTTGTGTTGCTCGATACTTATTTTTCTGTGTTGTATTTTGTAGCTCATTGTTTGTCGTTTTTCTTTTGACTATTAGTATCGTCAAACCTTTCTTGTATAATACCATGTTAAGACAACAACAAAGGAGCACGTAATCGATTACATAGTAATATTTGTTCATCTTACGGTTAACTTATAATACGACCACCAGACAAATACAAATAAATGATAGAGAACACCAAAGGGCCAACTGAAAATGGACAATCCAGAGAAACTGGCAACATGGGGTAAACAAGACGAACAAACAAAACAAAAACATATACGCAAGCAAACACAAATAACGTAAATAAGACATGAGACCTCATACAAACAACTGGAGGTAAAGACGAATCTAATATCGCTTAAACTACCAATCTACCTACTTTGATACTTAATTGTTAATTTACCATTGTTATTATATTTACTTAGTACCAATTCATTTCCCACACAATCCTACTGTTTCTACCAATAATGTGACTGAAACTAAATGTTGTACAAAGACGTATCATAAATATGCTAAGTGCACACTATGAAGAGTTTGAAGTTACCTAAGGGGTAAATAGAATCCGCAAATTGAAGGACAGATAACACAATGGCTAAAAGAAAAGAAATTAGATATCTACATTGCTCAGTTGGTAACTTATGTTTGCATACTCCATACCGTTAATCTGTTAATCTGTTAAGCTGATTGTGTAAGAGAAATTATATACTTTGAAATAAAATCGAGTATAACGTCATCTTATGAACGAGTATCAAGAATTTATTTTTTATAGGATTATTGTAAACTCTCCTTGTAGTAAATAAATTGCTCAATACACATGAAAGGGTTCTGTTAAATAGTTATTTCTAAAAGGATCTGGTATGGGGTTTTTTGTGCAAGAGAGAGAAATTATATACTTTGAATACGTCATCTAATGAAAGAGCATCAAGGATTTACTTTTTTATTGGATTATTGTAAACTCTTCTTCTATTAAATAAGGGTAAGAACAAAATTACCGAACTCTGAACAATCTTCCAAAGGGAAAGGCTCATAAATCAACAAAGACAAAATTAGTCAACAACCGGAAAACTGGAAAAAACGCAATGACCCTGACTTGATACAGGCATTTCCAAAGAAATGGTGGGTTGAATCAGATTTTACGGCGCCAAACCTCCCGCTTTCATTACGGTTAAAAAGTTCCGGTCATCACTATAACAGTATTTCAAACAATACTGGGACAAAATAGGTATAATCATAGTCAACGCAGTACTTTATGAAAATCCATCATTTAATATCGTCTCTGCAGAATGTTCCAACCAAACGGCCATCCTCTCACACAGTCTGATTTCAAACGAGATGTAGAATGACTTCCCACCTAAACCAAGTTTACTCAATCCTTATCTTTATACATTTTCACTTTATGAAAATCCATCGTTCACCATTGTCTCTGCAGAGACAGAATATAGTTCGACAAGATCTTGGTATCGGAATATAAACTTTTTAAGATATCGAATAAGGCGAATCTTTTTATAGCCCTGGTCCAGTAGCATGTTTCCCAGATAAAGATGATGTTTCAAGAAATTATAATAATTGCTACTGGCCCTTGCATATCGAATCAATTGCGATATGTAAACACCATATGCAGGAGAAGCTGGTATATTGCTGCACATATTTGGAAAATTTATGATTTTAAAATTGAAGTCATCCCGTTTATCATAAATTTTAGTATTGAGTTGACCACTGTCGTCAAATTCGAGGTAAAAGTCCAAAAATGATGCGGACGAAGCTGTATCTGTGGTCTCTTTAATTTCCAGTTCTGGAGGATATATCAATGGAAGAAATTCTGAAAATCTAGAATTATTAATAGATAAAACGTCATCAATATACCTGTATGTGAAATTAAAGGCTCTAGCTTCATGAATCTTCTTATCTTTTAAAACCTTTTGAAGAAACTCCGACTCATATGAGTATAAAAATAAATCGGCTAGAAGAGGAGCACAATTCATTCGTACCCATTGGTATGCCGACGACCTGCTGAAACAGTGCCCCTCCAAAGGAGACTAATATGTTATCGATGAGGAACTCCAGCATACTGATCACTTGTTCCTCGAAGTAGCATGTTTTACCTTTTTGAATTTTGTTTGAAAAATATGTGAAATTGTAGCCTAACACGACAAATTTTGAGCCATCATTTCTATGACTGAAAGCTTTGTGAATTGTTTTTTTAAGCGGGTTTTTAATTTGTCATGTAAATGATAATAAATTGTTCAATACACAGAGTTCTGTTAAACAGTTATTTCTAAAAAAAAAAAATATCTAATTTTTATGTTTAACTTAGTCTCAATGAGGCTTCTTTCATGTTGCAGATTGAACTATAAACGTATCAATGACAAACTTATGTCTATTTTTGTTTGGAGCACACCTGATCACAATACACGGGAAATTACATCTAGTTTGAGAATGTGCTTAGAATTCTTAATTTGATTTGCCAATTGATATAATGAAGCAAGAAATGTTGTGTATTGCATACTAATTCATTTACTAATTTTGCATTCAACATGCAATGTTCCATATTATATCATCTGTTTTACCGAGTTTCGAAATTTGAATGAATTGGACAATTGGGGTTTAATTCTGCCCTATCGTCACCGACACGATATAATTGTCGCATTGTTGAAAGTGGAAACTGGTGTTAAAGGCCTGTCATCTAATTAATGTGAATTTCTATGAATTTGTTGACAAAAGAAAACATTCATCGAAGATTTGATGATAAACTCATTCATATAATGAACTATTTGTATTGGAGACAAAACAGTCAAACAAATGTCATTATAAACAGTACAAGATTGGTTATAATCAAATTTGGCAAGCATGGTTTGATTATGAATATGATCCTTTTGTGGTAAATTATAATCATAATCTTCCATAAGAAGAGTTTGCAGATACTAAAAGGATAATCATAATCCGTAAATCGAAGTAGGACAGACAATGCCATGGCAACTGATAAACAATGGTGGACAAAACACTACACAGAAAACTAAAGATAGTGAACTCAGGTGCTCCGGAAGGGTACACAGTTCCTGCTCCACTAGTGGCACACGTTGTGTTATTCTAGCTACAAACCAAGTGATAAGTCATGAATGAGGAAAGGAGCGGACAGTGCTTACGACAAACGGAACATATCCGTGGTCATTTGTGACACAGATATTCCGCAACGGTTAACCAAGTCATGTTGGCGACCGTAACACTTTCGAAGTGAAGTAATGAATTCAACTTGGTTCAGTTGCTTCCTTAATAACAACCACCCTCTATCATGGAAATCCTGATAGGAACCACAAGCTCTGGAATATCGGATCAGCTGTGAACTATATATTTCATGTGCAGGTGCTGCCGGAATGCACTTAAACAGACAGGGTGGTAAAAAAACAACTGTAGACTTGTGATTAGTTATTACATGAACCGCTAAGTATTAAATTGGTTTGACTGTTTTGTCTCAAAAATAAATACAAAAAAAATGTAGTTTTGTATCAGTTACCAATAGAAAAAAACCAACAACTGCCGAAGTAGACAGCAGGTGTTTACAATTGAACAATTAAATATACAAAATAACATCTTATATCTGATAAAAATAAAAGTTTAAAAATGAGAAGTGTAAAAAATCCAATAGTATCTAGATTTGATATAAAACTGATGAATTGTTTGTATTACATCGTGTGATGAAATAAGATTAAGTCGCTCTTGTCTCGTAACTTACCGTTAATTCAAATGATTGCTTTGGTGAAATGATAAGACAAGGTGTTCTTGATAGCGGGGCGATACGTGCCAAAACAACAGGCACACACAAAAGCAATGTCTTATTTCTGTTTAAATAATTAATATTTCTTATGATTGCTCTGACTATGGAAAGATAAATAGTTGAATATATGCAAAATACGGTAGAAGTAGAACTTCGGTGGTTCGAACTCAAAGGGACTGTCAAATTTCCAGGGAATAATCTGGTTGAGGTCCGGTATAGTTTCATTATACTGTGATAACCAACTGGTGCTATGCATGGGCAATGGTTTTCAGAAGTAAAGAGAACATGCTTTTAATCCTTTATGTTATCAAAGGTTAAAAACTTGTTTTTAAAGAAATACGAGTTTAGGTATTGAAAATTGGATCGTCAAATGTTTGATAATTTCGATATTTTTAAGTCGAACATACCTATCTTGTCATATAATCATCTCCTAAAAAAAGCTGGAATCAATTATTATATATTTTTAGTATATTATTGACAAAAAAAACTCTTTTTTTATTATTTTATATGTATAAAAGTATATGTAAAGAGTAGACAGCAAAGAAAGATGGCCAACATCGCCATCTCTATGTGTCTAATACTAAATATAACATGACTAAATATGTGCTCAAAAAAGGACACATCTCTATTTTAGTTCCTTAGTGGCTACTGATCAAAATCAGTCGAACAATAAAATAAAAAGATATGATATATTGACGCCATTATCAGCAATATTTCAGCTATATCGTGGCGGTCAGTTTATTGGTGGAGTATATCGTAGTACCCGGGGAAAACCAACGACTTGCATCGAGTACACCTTGCCTGAACGGGGTTCAAACTCACAACGTTAGTGGTAATAGTCACTGATTGCATAGATATATATGTTTAAAGTAATAGTCTATTGGGATGGTGTAGCTGGCTATGGCGTCGGTCCATTTCTTTGAAATTGAAATACTGGTCTGTCCATTTCATGAACAAAATAAGCAAGTATCAGCATGTTTTAGAGTACTGATATTGGTGCCATTTTACTCATGTAAGACTAATGAGTACAAGGTAGAATATAAATATAGCTCAATGTTTCGTTTATAATTGTGTATGCGCCATGTTTGCATAAATCATGATGATAGAATGATTTTTAACAAGTGAACCTGCAAACAAATTCTAAAAGCCACATATAAAATGCTATGTATAAACGAAAACAATAATAATGGCATTCTCTTTGTTTTAAGTACACTAAAAGGCAACGAACTTTTGTATTATGAATATCATGTATGTCTTAAAATGACATGAGATCAGTGAAGTCTCTTCATTGATGTTTCCTGTCTACAGTTTTGTTTTTGCCAAGTCTTCGAAATAATATATGCTTGTTAAAAAGGGAATCAATCTGTAAATACATCTGATTTACAGATTTGTTACGTTAAATAAAAACAAAATGAAATCATTAACCTCTTCATTAGACCGATAAGACATACACTGAATATATAAATATAACTAATGACACGTTTGGGTTAAATGTGTTTTATTTAAACTTTGATCAGCCGTTTTGTAAAAAATGCAGCGGAAGAGTACAATATCCAATAGGTAGATATAGATACTGGTTTATAAATACCCTATCATGATAAAACCGTAGATATCATATTTAGTGCGCATGACACTCTATTAAAATATTATCATATGTTCACACGTAAATCCACTTGTTTAAATTAAAATAATATAGATCTTTCAAAACTAATTAAATAAACCTGCATGTATTATATATGTAAGAGAAAAAAAAACACTGATATTTGATGATAAGTTGAGTATGAAGATACCAAATGGGTAATCGGAATCAGTACATTGAAGTACAGACAATACAATAGCCAAAATAAAAAGGACAAACAACGAGCTAAAAAACACTACCCAGACAACTAAATATCAAGCAACAAGAATCCCACTATAAACCTGAGGTGAACTCGGGTGCTCCGGAAGGACAGAAAGCACCTGCCTCAATAGTGACACCCATCGTGTTTCTCTCATTACAATCCCGGTGAGATAAGTCATTAATGAGAAACGGACAGAGACGTGCTTACGACAAGTGAAACATATCCAGGTCATTTGTGACACATATATATACGAGAAAATAAGAAATTGTTGAATTCACGTATTATTAACCCCACTAATGCTTACATTCTTCTGAGTTGTGTTGGATTATGAATATTTTCAAGCCCCACATTCAACACTATTCCAGTTATATTGTGGCTACCAATTTCAATTGATGGAGAAAACTGGAGAAACAAAACGCCTGCCACAAGCAACTGACGAACATTATCATATTGATATACCGAGTACACCTCGCCAAGGTAGGGAACTGAAATAATAAATGTCATGTTTATAGACGTTAAATGCATTGGTAGATAATGATCCAATTAGATATACAATAAAAGGCAAATTCGATACGCCTAGCACACAAATGTATAACCTCTTACTTTCTTGTATTGATACAGGCACTTCAATTTTATCTTATATTGTTATATAGAGTGTACCAACTTAATTGTTATTTGATGTTTCTACTTTACACAGTCATAGTCATTTTGTATATGTATGGAATTAATTTACATTGAAAACCCTGAGGACAACGAGTAAATACCAATTAGAGGAAACAGTATAAAGAGTTACAATGAGGACTCTTAATAGACGACATCAAAAAGCTATAAAATTAGAAAATGTCAGAACACAATATGGATTTAAAGCATCTGAAGTGTTTATTATAGCATATCTTGACAGACTACTTGATCGATTTATTAATGAATCGATTGATTAGCTATATTACAGCTCATTCAATGTTTAGGCCTATAAAACTAATTTAGCCCCGCCACTTTTTATTGGTGTGCCTGTACCAACCCAGGACATTGAGCGGTCATGTATATGTATGTTAAGGGTATCGATATTTCCCTCTTTCTACGATGTGTCAATTGTATTTTGGAACTGTTCTGACAGTGTGGTATTTTTTGGTATTCCATTTTATTCAATAATCAAAATAACTCATGTGACAACCTCAAACATCCAAACAGAAATAACAAGGACAAAAGGCGATGACAATCTAGGTCCTGTTATGGAGTTAAAACAATTAATTGGAATCTGACCCGCCATTCTTGGTATCTAAATTATTGTTAAATTCTAGCATGCACCTATGTTATATGTGACAAATTTGATGAGTGTCCAGAGCAAAGTACCAAGGATCAAAACGTAGCTTGTCAATGGTCTGACTTACGGTACAAAATACAAGTCGAGTTCACCTTCGACGGAATTCACATGTAGACCTTTCTGCACCTCGTTGTGAATAAAACTATGTCAGACGAACTGTCGTCTTATGCCACTTTAAAATTGCAGCTGACAGTATTAATATAATAGATAATAAGAGTGCATTGAATGTTAGCAGGGCAATTGCATTTCACATGATTGAAACGATTGCTTCTTGTCTTATGTCTATTCGAAGTCTTAGTGATAATTTTAGTATCACCTAACTGACTTAAAATAAAAATGTAAAACATTGTCAGCTGTTATTTTGGGATGATCACAAAATGCTGTCGTATATTTGTTTTTCGACCGATATAATTAGCCAATGCAATAGTTGTATGATTGCATGTCATTGATGACAAACTAATATTATGGCGTCTCGTTATATCGGTAAATATTTTCAAACAGATATACTGACGTTTGCATAGTCAAGTCACACACGCAGCTAAATATAAGTCTGGTGCATTAAAATAGTATAGGTATATTCGATGTCATTCAAGAAGGCACTGTCTCCTGGGGACGAGCTACGCAGCAGCTCTTTGTTGAGCATATTCATGACTTACCGCCGGATTTTGACGGAGAATAACATGACGGGTGCCACTATTGAAACAGGGCACTGTCTCCAGAACTATGCAGCAGCTCCTTGTTAAGCATATTTATGACTTACCACGGGATTTTGAACCAGAGTAACCATCGGTTGCCACTAATGAAGCAGGTACTGTTTACACGCAGCTCACCCCGGGTTCTAGTGGGGTTTGAGTTGCTCTATCTGCTCACCCCGGGTTCTAGTGGGGTTTTAGTTGGTCTATCTTTAGCTTTCTGTGTAGTGGTTTGTATATCATTGTTTATCCCTTTGGCCCTTTTTCTTTTGTATCCCTCGATTTACGGCTTCTGGTTACCCCTTTTTGGTATCTTCAAGGTTTTCCTATCTATGGTCTAAGACAAATGGTAGTTATCGTTATACTTATTCAGTTGTCAACCACAAACAGTGGATTTAATTTTGTTAATAGTTTAGTGTACAGACTATCCTTTATTAAGTCATGATATAATGTTACAAGACAGTATCCATGATGATATAGAACTGGTCATTTCCTGTACAATGAGTATCTATATCAATAGTCAATTGTCTGAACAACTATAAGTGATTTTGTTAATACGCTCAGGAAGTTCGGCTTAGTTGGAGTTAAGATAAGTTACAAAGTCCGTGATTTGACCCGACCTGAGATTGTGCCCAAACTTTCCTGTAATTCATATTTGGATGGAACGCCATGTTTGGACAAAAGTAGTGTTTAATATTTAAAACTGATAACTACGTATATAGATCACCACAGATGTTAGTGCCATAGAGGGGTAATGGTTATGGTGGTGAATGCCACTTTCAACAATATTTCAGTGTATATAAAGAACATTCAAGGAACCCTGAAAATGAGCAGTTGTCTTTTATATACAGGCTACAATTATATGCACTATTCATTAATGAGTAAAATAAAGCTGCCTTTTAAAAACAATGATTCGCTATATAGATGTGCCCTTTAAGGAAGATTATGTTTTTGTATTATATTGTCTTTTTAAAATACCTCGTAAGTTTATAATGTATGTCTGATCCATTGCCTGAATAATTGCTTGACATTAAAATATTTAAAAGCAAAGTAATGATGGCTTGACTGTATTTTAGATTTTGACTGCAATTAACCAATCCAGTTTCGCGGATTTTATTCCGATTAGATTTTCAAAGCCCACTGTGCATACTGAAAAGGTTAAATACTGTTTTATCAATTGCAATGGACGGGCTATCATATTGATTTGTTTTCCAATAACGTTGTTGTCTTCATTCGTATTGTGACCTTTTTGTACTGTTGCCACTATTATATATTTGATGACATGTAATCTATTTAAACGGAAGTTTGTTTGTTTTCTCTGCAACTCTGATTGGTTAATGCATATCATATTTCCGATATCCGTTTTTTATGTCGTAATCATAGTAATGTGTTTTTACTATTAAGGAGTTCTTTAATGCCAAATAAGAATTTTTTGCAGCTATATGATGGCTAGAATCAGATGATGATGATGTTCGATTTGTACTAGACTAACACGCTTGATGGGATTTTTTAATAGTGCTAGCTCACTGACACAACTTCCGAGGGTAAACATGTCATTCCACTTGGGACACATTGTCCTCATTCCGAGCCTTTCTCTAGCTCCTGAATGTTTTATAGTGCTAGCTCACTGACACAACTTCCGAGGGTAAATGTGTCATTCCACTTGGACACATTGTCCTGATTCCGAGCCTTTCTCTAGCTCCTGAATTTTTTATAGTGCTAGCTCACTGACACAACTTCCGAGGGTAAATATGTCATTCCACTTGGACACATTGTCCTGATTCCGAGCCTTTCTCTAGCTCCTTAATTTTTTATAGTGCTAGCTCACTGACACAACATCCGAGGGTAAACATGTCATTCCACTTGGACACATTGTCCTGATTCCGAGCCTTTCTCTAGCTCCTGAATTTTTTATAGTGCTAGCTCACTGACACAACTTCCAAGGGTAAATATGTCATTCCACTTGGACACATTGTCCTAATTCCGAGCCTTTCTCTAGCTCCTGAATTTTTTATAGTGCTAGCTCACTGACACAACTTACAAGGGTAAATATGTCATTCCACTTGGACACATTGTCCTGATTCCGAGCCTTTCTCTAGCTTCTTAGTGTTGTGTGTTTATCTAATATACAGATTTCATAGTCTTTAGTTTGACCCGACCAAGGCTCGAACACACGATCGACCTCACTCGAGCCCGAGCACGTTAGCCATTATACCACCGATTCCGTTTGTTTGCCATTAATGATAGACAACAATCATCACGTACAGTACTTGTATGTAAATTTTATATCAATGTTTCTGTTTCTATTTAATCTATGTAAATATCATAATGCTGTAAAAATAGATAGTACCAACCGTGGCCATAATCGTATACCGGTAGTAGTTGGGGTTATATATACTCTCACAGTCAGTGTCTATCATCATTAAATCTTTTCAGTTTGACAATCGTCCGTGGTGATGTGTACAAAATAGAATACATCATAATTTCTAATATATTTGTGAGTTACTTGTGCATGTGGAACGTCGGTGGTATCCCCAAGTTCGCCATTTTCCTTCATTGATACGACCGACCATCATGATATAACTGAAATACAATGTATTGTTGACAACATCCATAGTCCATCATATGTTATAAAACGAAAACAAAAATGCCACACTGTCAGAACAGTCTCAATACCCAGGAAAGAGGTAAAATATATAACCTCTAACACACAAATACATGTCCACTTACTTTACGATGATTGGTATAAGCACTTTAATTTAAAAAGGTGGCGGGTTTAATTGTGTTTTGAATTATATTAGATCGATTTTACATTCGTTTTGTGTCCCAGAACCGACGAGGATACTTGCATTGCATGGTATAATAATTCTATTAATTGAAAAATGGAAATAAAAGATTTCATCTTTTGTGAAAGTACAAGAATCGTTTGTCTATTTTTCGTTTGGTTTTGTTCCGACATGTTTAATTTCATTTCATCGGACATTTCATTTCCTTTCCCGTTCGTTAATTGTCGTTTCGTACGACGGGTGCCACTAGTGGAGCTGGAACTACTTACCCTTCTAGAAACCTGATTTTACAACGTGTTTTAGTGCTGTTTGTGTTAGTCAATATATAGTTTTCAGTGCAGTGTTTTGTAGATCATTGTTTGTCCTTTTATCTTTTTTCTTTTGTTTTGGCCATTGTGTTGTCTGTCCTTTGAATTACAGTTTTTAATTACACATTTGGCATCTTAACTTTTCTTGATTTGTTGATCATTTTATAAGAACCTGGTTCAAAATATATAACGATCATCTTCTGTCCATTCCTAAGATAAAAATAAATCACGTGTTTACAGAACATTACATAAAGTGTAAATCTATGTTTAACTCGAGGTAACATCTTTGTCAGATTATATCTGATTCCAGAAGATTAGTTTTATCGTATAGAACATATTAACCTCCTCCAAATAAACGGAACAAAGTGTAATTAAAGTGTTTAACAAACAGCCAAGCAACGAAAACATATCTATTTTACATTTTTATAAGTGGTACTGGAATAATCACATCGAAAGTACGGATAATTAGAAAATTAGTCTTATTAAAATGTACAGATCACGTAAACACAGGGATGTGATTGAGTACGCCATTTGATTTTCTTTTTGTATCGAATTAACTTGCAGCTATTCGTGTGATGAAGCAGAGCTTGAACTTCCTCCGTTACCTATATAATTAGTTGCACTCTTTACAAATATAAATACGAGGTCATTCAACTGTTCAAACAAAAATGCAAATAAAATAAATATACAAAAAAATTGTATTTGAATCCCCACTGGTTTACAAATGTCCAACAAAGTCAGGTACGACGTCTATGGCGGTAACAAATGCCAGTCATAATTGCTATGCTTCCATAGTTCTGGATAATAAAGTTATATCAAATAAAATAAAATATTACGAACTATCAATCAGTAATATTCCTAAATCAAATACATATTAAATAAATGTCAGAATAATAAAATATTACTTTGATCATACTTTACAAACAGTTGTTCTTTTTTTTAGTTTTTTGTTTGTTTATAAAATTGGTATTTATTTGTTTTAAAATAATTACAATTCTTTATATTAATCGCCATACTTTGGATCACTATTGCTGCACCATCATATCAAGTGTTGTGTATTGGATGCTTGTATGGAGCGTACGTATGCTCTTTGTAATTGTCACGCATTTGATATACTGAGATCGGTGCTTTTTTTCCATAAAAAATATATGTCGTCTGCTGATACTGGACGCCATGTGACCCTTAATAAGACAACATCCAGAGTAATTTGTTGTTGTCTGTTTGTCAATTAATCATTGTTAAATCTAGACAAGAATAACTTCATTAAGGCGACAAAACTATTTGCTAAGAAACATTTGAAGATAATGAAATGGAAATCAGACGACGTCACCGATCGAAAAGGACGGACAATGACCGACGACAAAATGTGAAAAGTCCACAAAATACTACACAGAAAACTAATGATTGAGAAACACGAACCAACCTAACAGCAAATAATGGTTCACAAAACACTAGACAGAAAACTAACGGTTGAGGAACACGAACCAACCTAATAGCAAATAATGGTTCACAAAACACTAGACAGAAAACTAACGGTTGAGAAACACGAACCAACCTAACAGCAAATAATGGTTCACAAAACACTAGACAG